>JAAAKQ030467097.1:0-11979 GCA_010016005.3 Zanna intricata | reverse complement strand
AGTAAATAATTTATTTATTAAGATAAAAATATAGTTAAAATTTACAAACATTAAGGGAGTTGTTCCCAAAAAAAATTTTTTTGTTAATTTTTTTTTTACACAATCTTGCTATTTATATATTTTCTGATTAATTTGGTATAATATTTATTCTTGTATGATAATTATAAATATGTTTAATAAAGTATAGAAAATTATTCAACATGTTGCATATATCAATTTTTAAAAGTTTTGAAAATAAATATGCTTTATAATTTGTATTTGACGTAGTTTTGAAATGTTGGGTTGGCAGAGAAAAACACTGTTTTGTTATATCTTTATTGTGTGCTGCGATAATTTGGTGAGTTGTTTGTTGTTTTTTTTTTTGTGTATGTGTGTGCGCACGCGCCTTGTATTTACTTGGTGTACTATTTCATTAATAATAACAAACATGCCTAGGTCACAAAAGGTTTTTAAAAAGTGTAAAGCACAACATTTTTTTTGTACAAAAAATGATAAAAACATAACCTCACCTAGTGAAAGGGGAAATATATCAACAACTCCTCTTCAATCTGATGTAAGTAAAAGTTTCAGTAGAAGCTCTTCAGATAAAAAAAATTTCAGACTCTAATTTCTGCACAAGTATATAATTCATGAATGTAGGTGATGAAAACATAATTATTTCAGTATCGTTACTTCAAAATATTTTATCAGGGGGTAGGGGTTGAGGTGGTAATTTGAAAATAAGTTTCTCCAAAAAAATTGGTCTTGCATTATTGATAAGTTTTTTTTTTTTAATTACTGTGATGCTGATAAAAGCTTTCTCTCCTGGGAGATTAAAACCAATTGTAATGATAAAGAATCTTAGTAATTGTAATATAAAGAAGTATGATATAAGTATGAGGCTTGTTTATGGGCTTTGTGCGATAGGCAGAAGATATACTTCTGCTCTTATATTGAGTGCCTCAGTTTAATAGATATATTCAAATTATTATACATGCTGCTCAATGTATGAAGATGTAATGCTGGAAACTATAGATGAAGCAGTTCAAGTAAATGAAGGAAGCACAGATTTAAGTAGTGCTTGATGGTAGGTGGCAGAAACATGGTTTCATGTCGCCCAAGAATTGTTACAGCAACAAACATGGACACAGATAAAGTTATTGATGTGGTCATCATGACCAAACACTGTAGGAGCAAACAAAGACTGACCAATGAAAACATAATTTCTTGTCAGGCGAACTACAGCAGTGTAAGGGGGATGGAGACCAATGGAGCAAAGGAGATTTATGAGTGGTTACCCAAACTGTGCAATAAGTGAATGATCTAGGAGATGGGAATTCAAAAGCTTCTTCATGTGTAGAGGAAATGAAACTTATTGAGATGATTGCAAAAGTTATTTCTTAAAGAAATAACTTTCTTTAAGAAAAAGAAAGAATGTGCAAAAAAGAATGGGAAAGCATCTTTGATATCTGAAATTAAGGTATAGAGGGATAAAATTAAGTGATGGCAGTTCTCTGAGTGGACGTAATAGGATGACAGACACAGCTATAATTAATATTCAAAATTATTACAGATTAGCCATTAGGACAAATACTTTCAGTATTTCTCTTAAGTTTGTATTCAGTGTATAAAGCAGTGTAGGCTGAGTTTTTCCATTTGAATTCAACTGATGATAAACCTCAACATGAACTATGTCCTCCTGATGATGATAGCTGGCGTAAGTTTCACAAAGCTAAGGCAGAAGGTAAACCATACAATCACTCAAAGCACTTTAATGTAATTGCTATTGTCTGAGCGAAATAAAAGGAATTTTTAGAGACCTATTAGCTAAAGATCTTTTGGTAAGGTATGTAAAAAGTAAATACACAGAATCCTCTAATGAATCACTTGAACAGTGTAATTTGGACACAATCTGCCAAAAACAGTCTTCGTTGGATTTCAAATACTTCAGCTTAGTATATATAAAGGGAATATTATCAAATGCTTTGTTTTGAAAAGACTAGGAATCACTCTCGGTATCAATTGTGCCCAGGTGATGAAATCACTTGATAGAGGAAGGATAGCTTGAGCTGATCGTGAACTGAAAAGATTAACAAAAAAGGTTTCAAAAGAAAAAGGCAAGGCTAAGAAAGTTTAGAAGATGTATTAGAAGTGGATCAAGCTGCATACCCATCATATGCTTTAGGAAGAAAATTGAAGAAAAAAGAGTTGCTAATGATGTCCATTTTTTTCACCTGATCTTCTAGGCCTGCCTGTACCCTTATGTTCAACACTCAGTTTCTTTTAAATTTATCACCATGAATGAATATTTGTTCTAGAGGGTGGCTCTAAGTTATACCTGGTTCTAAAATTAAAGAAGAAAAAAACATTTGTTGTAAGCGTGTGCCTGTCAAAAATATTTTGCTTATCAGTGTAACATTTATTTATAATTAGGGATTTCACCTTTTACTCTTCTAGGCTGCAACCTTTTGTACAATTATTTAGTAATACACTGGCTCTAACTAAGTTAAAAAAAAGTAGAAATCAGTTGCTGTTAATGCAAATAATGTTTTTTAAAAATAAAGTATTATTAGGGGAAAAATATAAAAAAATGCTGTAGGCACAGTTCACCTTGAAAATACTGAGGGATTAAAAGGTTAAAGAGAGCCCAACCATTAATTAATAGATCTGTTACTTTTTTTCCTAATAAGACATCAAAGTTGCTGTTTAGATAATTCTTGGATACCCAGTAAATTTGAATTAATAGCCACAAAAGAATAACCTCTGTTTGAAAAACAGGCTACCTCATTTATAAATGGAAGAAAAATAATGTTTTTAACGTAGGAAAAAAATTTTTTTTCTGTTTAGACATAGACAATTGTTTTGTCTACTGCATTGTTCATAGATTTTGTTATTATTTACTTTTATTTTTGCCGCTAGTTTCTTCATTTTTAGTAGAATAAACTAGTTGTGATAATAATAATTTTGTAATTTCTAAAAAAGTTATTTTAACTAAAATTATTAATTAAGTAGCTAAATTGATTATTTAATTTTATAGTTATTTAATTTGATATTTGCATTTATGATTATAGACTTTGGTATAACTTTGATATTACATTCTCTAATGTTTTCTTTTTTCTTTATTTTAATTAAATGAATAACATTTTATGAACAGTCCTGGCTAATTATCTGTATTTTTCTTACCAGAGCCTCGGCTTCGTCATCTTCGTCGTCAACGTCCACATCTTCACTACCTACTCCATCTTCTTCATTCGTAACTTCTTCATCGCCACACTTAAATTCTCCAAAGCAGTCAAAAATATTAAATGGTCTTTCAAGCCCTTCAAAAAGCCTTGTTCCGTATACACCCAATGAATCTAGTGATAGTGAAAGTGAAAATGCTACAGGTTACCGTTCCACTAAACAGTTAAATCTTCAGTCAAATTCATCTAAAGAACTTAAGAACAGTATTGTAACTTCTGTTAACGGTGTTACAAAAGAAGTGATGAAAAAATCACAGACTTTATTATCATCTAATAATAAAATTAGTCTAGCAAAAGAATCTTCATCATCAACCCTTAGATTAAATTTCATTCCATCTTCAACTTTATCAAGTAGTATATCATCGAGTCCATGCAAAAGTAGTAGTGTGATGAAGAAAGAAAAAAGTACCACAGTTTCATCCCCTTTGGCCCAGCCGTCATCAAAAAAAACCAGTGATGAACCACCAACATTAATAATGAATGGCTGGCATGTTTCTGAATCATCATTGAACAGTCCAAACAGTAGTGCTGGCAGTAGCAGTGGTAGCAGTAACAGTATTGGTTGTTCCGTTGGACAATGGAGCATAACAGAAATCGCCAAATCTAGGTTAGATTTATAAATATCAATTAGTAAATGTTTTGTGTATAACAGTATTAGTATGAAATGCTACTAGGAAAGTTCCTGGATACAACTTGTAACAACATTTTTTAGACTCTGTTCATTTACATTAGGTTTTCTTCCTTCCTGAAATAGTTCCTGTGTGATTTTATACAACAAACTGAACATTTCTATCATGTTTTTAATGTTCATCAAAATTCTTTTTTGTTGCCTCTCAAGCACTCAGTACAATTGGTTCTGCATTTCTTTTATGTTTTTGAAATATTGTCAATTTAGATTCATTTCTGAGAACAAGACTTAGCCATATTCTAAATTTAGTTGTTGTGAATAGTGAGAGAATTAACGTAATAAAGTTATTACGGTAAGCTGAACTGGTTTCAACTTGTGTTTTCAGCTTTACTGCAATATATTAAATCTGTTATTACAGTAAACTATATGAAATCAAATAAATAGCAGCAATTCAGTTTATTTTATTTTAGATGTTTCTTTTTTGTTTAAATTTGAAATCATAACAATCTGTTTTAACAGACAAGGATGCTGTTATCTTTCAAAAACTGCACGGTTCAGGCAGGGATGAGTATGTGTTGTAATGATGTGATCTAACCGTTAAATTATAGTACTTATGTTCTTTAAATTACTTTCTGAATTGTAATCATAAAATGAACTTGTGTGGTTATGGTGAGTAAAGATAAGAGATCCAACTTTGATCTTCACGGACTAAAATTGAGATTATTCAAATTAACATGCTGAGAGCAGCAGTAATGGTGCTGTTACTTCTAGCTAAGTTTAACAACAAACTTAGCACTGTAGAATGTGTAGTCAGTTCTCAAACTATACTGATTCTGACCATGTCATAGATATAGAACTACACTGGTTAGATTGTATATGTCATGAATAATTATAAAATTTATAACATTTGTAGGGTAAGGTTATCCTTTATGTTCTTATCATTTAGCTCATGTGTGACTGCTTATGAAGTAAAAGTTTCATTTAGTGTTGTATATACTAAGCATGATTTTAGAATAAGTCTCTTTTAATTTTACCATTTATATATGAGATGAAAACAAATAGTGCTTTCACAGCCGAGTTATTTCAATAAATAGTCAGTTGTTAGCAGCAACACTAGCTCAGTCATTTTGATGCTAGTTTATGTTTATCCATTTGTAATGAGTGCTACAATTTTTGATCCCTCCAAGTATGAAGTATGAAGTATGAAGATTAAAATGATTTTTGATGGCATAAAACAATTCTGCAGCTGAAAATTCAATGGCAGATTTTTAGGCTGAATATTATGAATGATGCTAAACTAAAACAGTACTGTTCATTTCGAGAAGGGTGAACAAACATTAAAGGTTCAGATCCTAGTAGAGGCAATTACTTTTATACAAATTTAAATACTAGATTTTAGATACTGGTGTTCTTTGATGGTTGGGTTCCAATTAACCATACATTTCAGGAATGGTTGGCCTGTGACCGCACAAGATTACAAACTTCATATGCATTCATATATATCATCATTCATTCTCTGAAGTGATACCTTATTTCAGTTTTGCAGGCTAAACAGAAAAAGAAAAAATAATATTGAATAGATTAAAACAAGAATGTTTGATAAAGAAGTTTATGGTTACTGTTTTCTGGGATAAAAAAGATGTCTTGCTGGTCAAATTCAGTGATCATGGACCTGCTGTGAATGATGATACATACTGTGAAACATTAAAAAGTCTTAGAAGAGCTATCAAAAACATGACATGAGATGCTGTTTGCAAGAAAACCTATGGAATTTTGTTTATGCATGTCAATTCTTGTTCATACACAACAAATCAGACATTCAGTCATCCATAGCCTTGACTTAGCTCCTATCAATTATTTTAATTTCTTCACCTTAAACAATTACTTATGTAAAAAAACGTTTGACAGTGATGATTTGAAAAATGACATTTCATGGTTTAAGTTATTGGCAGAAAAATTTTTAAAAGAGATTGAAGAAGCTAGTAAAGTGATATGAAAAATGTGTTGACAGCAATGTAGAAAAGTAATAAATAAATGTACTTTATATGTGAAAATAATAAAATTTGTTGTTTTCCAGTTTCATTTATCTTTCAAAATAAAACTTAAGTTTAAAAAATTCATCTTGTATGTCCTAAAACTAATATTTAAAAAGCCGAAAAACATATTGATTTTTGTGGTTACAAATTTCCCTAACGTAATGTAAAACTTGATATACATGTTGTTTGTTTATAACTGTAAATTTCAGTATTGCAGAAAACCTCAGTTATTCATAGCATCAGTTGAAATAACTCAGGACTTTATACTGCACTGAATCGCAAGGCTTGTCCCCTGGTACTACTACCACTTAGGATTGCCAAGAAATTTATATTCATCCAGCAACTTCTCAATAGCATATGTGTTAAAGCTTGTGGTAATTTTTTTTTTTTTTTAATTGAATTATTGTAGTTAGAATGAATTATTTTAATGTTATTCATTCAAAGTTTTTCATCTGTAACAAACTGATTTTAGGTACAATTCTCAGAAAAAGGTAGCATTTCATTACACTTCATTTTATTTATTAATTTTTATCCTTGTAAAATATTGTATATAAAATTGGAAAAATATAATTTAGTTATACATATTTTCAATACCTCATATCTTCTTCAGAGCCACTAGATTTGTAATTATAGTAAATTATTCATAAACTAATTAAGAGTGTGCATATGTTGCATATCAGGACCAAAGTTTGGAAATCTTTTAATAAATAAGTTACTGACCTGCTGTGTTATTCAAATCTTATTTTGTTTACCCTTGTTTAGTCACGCGTGCTTTTATTTTAATTTGTTAATGTCAGTGGATTTTTGCAGATCATGTGAGAAAGCTGAAACGGTAACGACTGAAACTAAATTGTCTACAAAAACTATAAAAGAAGTAACACCTGAAGGTTCAAATGTTTGTAGTAATAATAATAGCAGTGGTAACGATAACAACAACAATAACAATAGTATCAGTAGTTGTAGCAGCATTAGCAGTCTTAGTGGAAATTCTGGTACGCGTGATTGGAGTGGTTCCAGTGTGAATGGAAATAGTAATAAAATGTGGGATGGTAACCGAAACAGTGAAACTGTCAATGAATTGCTCAAAATGTCTCATAGAGGTTACGGTACGTCAAGTGGTAAGTGTATTTCTATTTTATTGAAAATTTTTCAATTAAGTATTTTTAACCACTAAAAGTGGCAGTTTTCAATTGTACTTAATAGTGGTTAGTTAGTTATTATTATTATTAGTCGCATTTTATTATTGAAAAGATAATTTAATTATATGTAATTTAATGTCATTAGTTTTATTCCGTTGATGCCAGAATGAAAACTTTTTTAACCTATTATTTCCTGCTTTGTTATGAGGGCTATTCTGGAAGTGATGACTGCATAGTAATTTTTATTTCAGAGGTCAGCACACCTGGAGTGACTCAAGGTTGTTTGGTTTGTTGACATATTTGAGTTTTAAAATGAATAACAGAATTTATGTTATTATTGACTGTGAAATTTTGATTAGAAATACAATTTTTAGACTGAGAATATGATACCAGCTGAAAACCACATCCATTGCATTGAATGAGAAATGTTTGAAAATAGTGTGAAATGTTTTACAATGGTAAAACTGATAATTCATTTCGGATAATTCTTGATTGCCTCCAGTGATGTGAAGAAGTTCATTCACCGATGAAGTTGTAAAAAAAAATTTTAACTCTGTTTCAAATTTTAAAATAATTTTTCTGAATGTCTTTAAAGTAGTTCATGATAAAATTGAACACTGTACACTACAGTGAGAGTGAGATTTGGGCATGTTAATAGTAGATCATAGTTATATTAGAATGATATCCAGTTTGGAATTTTTTATATTCTTTACGGAAAATGATAATTTTTTCACTTGTTATTATCTTAGGAAACATCATTTATTTCAGTGGCATTTACTCAGTCATGAAAGAGCCAGCAAAACTGTCTGTATACTAGCTAACAGTTATGAACCTTTAGGTTCAGGCTTTTATCTTGTTGATTGACATCACCATATCACAAAAGGGGAAGATACCCATTTTATGACAATTTTGGTCCACCAACTCCTTTGTTCCTAGCTCTGATAGGTTTTACTGGATGTTGCCTTATTGACCCTCTAACTCTTGAACAACAGAATTGGCAGTCGTCAGTTTGGCCTCCATTGGGATGCCACTGATGCAAATGCCTCTGTAGACATTTCCATCAGTGTTGTTATTGCCTTTGCTGTAGGCTTCTTTCAAACATCTTGATTCACTTCCTTTTAATTTGTAATCCTCTCAACTATTTAATTGTTTGAAGAAGTGTAATTCCGTGCCTAACATTGATGGACACAATATAATCATTAAATAAACTCCAAAGCTAGACTGTATTAATAAGTATATAAATAAATTTGACTACTGTAAACATCCAACTTTTTGTTCTAATATCTCTTAAATTGTTGATCACAATAACAATTTTCGTCCAGAAATATTCCAGACACATTTCTTAATGAAAAACACAGAGTTCCTAACACACATATGTCTGCTCTGCTCAGAAGTGAGATCAACGCCTTCATCGTTCTACACACAGCTCCATCATGGAGGGATGAAATGAGCATATAAACTAACTGTGTTTGATGCCAAAATGCTTATCTTGAAGAAGATTGTGCTCAAGCGGCCCTTTAGCCATTATTAGGGCTTCAAACCCTTTCAGCCACCTTCTGCAGGGCCAGAAACCTAAGAAAGCCAGCAACTGTATTCCTTTTTCTGTAGTTTTTCAATTTACTTATAAATTCAAGAGAAAATTAATTCTCCCAAGTTGCCTAACTATTGTAGTATGTTCAGGTTTGTACTTTGGGCAAAAATACAGGACAGGACATTGTGCGTATTATCATCAACTCTACAATCTTGGCATAGACCTGAGATCCAAGCCAAACATAGTCAATTTGTCCTTAAAAGCACCATATCTGGAAATAAATTGAGCAATATGCTGATAGGGAGAAACTCATCTAATAGCTTTTAAACCTTTCACATCCAGGAAAATACCATGTCTATAAGACCTTTAGAAGATTCATTCAATCTAGTCGCCCTTGATTGGAAACTTCAGTCCTTAATTTCTTGCATGCACCCGGAGGTAAATTACCAACCTTTTTAGCATTATAATGCAATTAACACTTAACACTTAAGGAACAACAGTTACTTGATAAGCCTACTGTGAGTTGTTGTGGATTTTGCAATATTAAAAATGTGCAAACATTTTGAGTAGTGTTTCAGCCAGCAGGATTGGTTTTTTAAAGAGCATAATTTAATATCAAATGCGCACCTACATTCTGAAGTAGCAACCCTTTGTTTCCTGGGAAATTCAGATCGATGTTATTCGATAAAGTCAGTCCTCTATAGCTCAGAATTTTCTTTGAGCAGGTTTCATCTCTTCAAAAAATTTTAATTTTTGGATGGTAAGCAATTCAAACTAATTCAGAAATTGGGCTACCAAATTCAAACGTTATGTTTTTGTATATTATTTTCCTTAAAACTGATGAAACTCATATTGTCTTTTCTTATCGCCAATAGGAAGAGCAAAAATGTTTTGCTACAAAGTTGAAACAAAATGTTGTTTTACCTATTGGAATAACAACATTTTATTGCTATTCCTGTTGGAATATCCACTGTTCAGGAGGGGAATCTCTATCGGACAATGGTAGTACTGGGCTCATACCCTGTAAAACATTTCACCCTCTATGATAAGCAAAGTCTGCTGTCACTGCCTAGAACAGAAGAACATTGTAAGATGATATCCTATCCCTCTCCCAGTAGCAGTCATCCCTGAACTTTGCCAGTAAGTTATAATCTATATACTGGTAATAATGAACACTGCCTCAGAAGAGATAATCCTATGGCTGACAGTGTTGTTTGTTTTTTAACAAATATAGGAACATATTTATTGCATGAAATATTGAATTTTTTTACTTAAAATCTTCAATTCTACCTTAAGTAGAATAAGACAGAATCAAAAGTATATGGTAAACTGGTGAATGTAGGTGATAGCTTTATTTATAATTGTTTACTGTTATTGTTTATGATAGTGCATATAAACATTTAAATTAATAACTTTTTTCTTTTAGTTAATTCATGGAATGGTGGAAAAAGTGAAGTGGAAAAAGAAGTTGATAATGATAAACAAGAACAGAGAAAACGCTCTCATCATAGTCTTTATGATGAAGAATTAGATAGAGGCAAGGTTAGTATATGATATTTGCAAATTGTATGTTCCTTAGAAATACACACATAAATATTGTGTATGCCTATTTATAATTTTACAACACTACAGTAGATGTAGTATTGTGGGTTTATTTTTAGGATCTTGTGACGGATATTGATTGTATAACAGATAATTAGAATACAAAGTAAATAAATAGTTTAATAAACTGGAATGTTTTGATGTAAAACAGTAATTTACAGTATCTGTAACAAACTCCTTGATAGCCTTTTGTGTCTTTCAGTTGATTTTCAATTATAAAATTTTTTTAAAATTCTCTTAATGTTGTCAACTTTTAAAAAAAATCATGTTTATTGTGTATAATTAGGTAATTATAAAAACTAATTTTTGTGAATCTTTGTCTCTGCCCCTTCCAGGCCTTTTCCATCGGGGTCCTCCCAGCCTCATAGGAATGAACAGATTTCTTCTGGACAGCTGATGCATCCCTCCGCCGGAAGGCTACCCTTCCCAGCCCTAACCTACAAGCTCCAGACGTGCATTTCACACATCCTTTGCTGTCTGTGACCTGATGTATACTGTGAGGGTTCTCTATACCATCATTGGGGAGTTCCAATCCACCTGTTCTTGCATTTGGGTGGACTAGAACACTAAGCAATGGAAGCTACCTCCCTGGCCCTACACGTCACATTTCACACGTCCCCAGTCTTCCTGATCTTTTGAAGTATTATCTTTATTTATTTTTTATTAACAACTCCAGTTACACCTGCTATCTTCACAGCATTCCCACACAAAGGTAACAGACACCATGATACCTTAGCCATCAGTATGTTGCATACCACTCACTATAATACACAGGCAATGATAATATCCCCTCAAATCATTCTTACTGAATGTTACACACCTAATTACAAAACTTACAATTCATTAAAAGAACATAATTACAAATTAATTTATATGCATGACCCTGCCAGAGTCCATGGCTTCATATCTTAATATGAAATTATCTATGATATGCAATAAATATGAAATGCACAATAATGAAATATAAAGAAATATAAAAAAAAATACTTAACACTACATGAGACACTGCCTCTTGCTAAATACTACATGATATGTACAGTTAAATAAAAACTAGAGTATGAACATGGCATTGTAGGCTTGTGGTTACATGCATCTCCTTTGTGAGGAGCTCCCAGTTAATCTATATAACATCAAATATTAACAGACAAGAAACTACAAAGGGGGTGGGTTGAGGAGCTTTTGAACTGTTTTTTTTAAACCTCTGGGATCATCGTTTATTATTTCATCAGAGAATAAAGGTGAATGATTTTACTATGTGAAAATGCCATGCCTGACCGTAATTCGAACCCAGAACCTCCAAATGAAAGGCAGAGACACTACTCCTGCACCATGGAGGCCGACAAGTGCTTTTGAACCTGAACATACTTTATTTCAATGGCTTGCCATTGAAATATGGATTCGCTGCCAAATGGCCTTTCAGGAGCATGTTTGTGGTCTTCTCTGGAATGAACATTATCTTATATTGATGACTCTTCAGCTCCAAGCCAGAGTGGTTTGGAGTTCTACATCCTCTGCGAGCATACTTCGACCAGCTGGAGCCTAATGTCAGTATAATCCATGATGCTACAGCTGCTGGGCAGTTTCAGCTACAGAAGGGAATCGAACTCCACCATCCACAACAAAGGACCCAACCCTTTCACAACCCTTGGATAGCATCTTGCCTATCTCATGACTGTCCTTGCAGAGCAGCATTGGTTTGCTGGCATTTCTCTCGCCACCACCCCATTCGGTCGCCCTACAGCATGAGACCGAATGTCTGTGCCACGAAGGGCTACTTATGCCTCGAAACGTTTTATGCGACCATTTATCAAGCTCCTGGAGC
>JAAAKQ030467086.1:0-24131 GCA_010016005.3 Zanna intricata | reverse complement strand
ACTTGAACCTTAGAACTCTTGACTTCTAAATCAGCTGATTTGCGATGTCGCGTTAACCACTAGACCAACCCGGTGGGTTAGTTGGATAGGGTCTACTTTTTCTTTAGTTTTAGGGATTTTATTTTGTTGCTTTCCTTAGGGAGTGATGTAACTTTAATTTTGATTACATAGTGATCTGAACCTGTGTCTACTTCCCAGAGGGCGTTTACATTGTAGATCTGTTTGTGGTGATGTTTGTCCATGAAGATATGATCTAATTGCCATTCTTTACTGTAGTTTGGATATTTCTGTGTTTTGAGCTCACAGGTTTCCTCTTGAAATATGTGGATTTCGAGATTAGGTTTTGGTTTCTGCAGAGATCGATGAGTCTGCCCATTTTCATTTGTTCTCTTTTGGGGCAGCCAATTTCCAATGATGTGTGGTAACTTCTTTCTCTGCCTAGTTGTGCTTTGAAGTCTCTGATTAGTTGTTTAATGTGATTTTTGGGGATGTTATTTATGGTCTGGTCGAGAGGTTCCAGAACCTTTATTATTAGTGGGGGGCATGGGTATTTATTATGGTGTAGATTTTATTGGAGACTTTGGATAAGTGTTGAGTTTCTGGGGATTGTAACTTGAATTCGTGTACAGAGATTATTATTTTGAGGCTGACCGGAAAGCCTGTTCCAAACTGTGGAATACTTTTCTTTACTCTTTTCTCAGATATAGCTTTGTACAACCTCTATTCTTGAGATTCCATGATGTCCTAATTGCTGTTTCTTATTTCTTGCAGTCCCATGATTACAATTTTGGTCAGTTTTTATTTTTAATTTACCAGTCTGCATGAGTGAGATTACATTGTGTGTGCAAATCAAAGTGATTTGCTTTGGTTTGATTTTTAATTTTGTATTGTTTTTGTTTATGTGTGCGTTGTTAGAGCATTACAGTGCTACCAGTCACATGATATCTTCTAAGTGGCAGCCCTCCATATCTGAGTGCTGCCTTTTCTGAACACTGGTGTTGCTTGGTTCAGCTGTTATTCCTTAAAAGATATTCCTTGACTTGACTGTCAAGGGGTCACTGTAGTAAGGCTACATTTTGAGTTACAACTCTAGGTGTGATCTAGTGAGGTATGACTTGATGATAGATGAAGTTGTTAAGTTTGTTTGGATTCAGTTTATTAGAAAAATTTCATTTGTTGTGGATGTATCCAGGCACACCTTGTGGAGGCTCAATCTGACTTTTGTTAAAGTTGTTATTTTGTAGAAAAGTTAAAAAGTCTGATCCTAAACATTACAAATCTACATGTATTATATATTAAAATATTTTTTAAATGATGATAGTATTCTAGCAGTTGAATAAGTTATAAGAATATTGCTGTTTTGTTTTTTCTTACTTTATTTGTGTCCATTCCTATTTCATATTACAAAGCAAATCAAAATATGTATTAGAACAATTTATTTATTTTGTGAATCTTAGTTATCACTGTAATTTTAAAATATTTAATATATTATGTATTGATTTATATCTGATAAAATAATGGTGCACTATAAAAGGCTCACCACAACGAAAGAGAAAATAAAAAATAGAAGTTATTAAAAGAAACAAGGTTAATATTCTTAACCAATAAATATTTGTTAACTTTTTGTGATTTTATGGTGTGTTTTGTGAAAACCCTTAACAGTTTTGATTATATATATATATATTAATTTATTTTTATTTCTTATTTAACACTATTATGTATGTAATTAAATGGTTTACAAAATGTTTAATTATTACTTAACTTAGATAGATGAATACTAATAACAGGAATGATAAATTTTAATTGTAAAAAGTTAAATATTTTATTCTATACATTCCTTAAGTACTTTCCAACATTTGGGATGTGTAATATTTAGTTTTAATATTTTAATGCTATTATCTGTTTGTTGATGTTAAAATGCCTATCTATAAAAGCACCAAATTAATTACAATGTTTAATCTTTATAAATAATAATTTGATAATTTTTTTAACAATTAAACTGTAATTAATAAACAGTATTTTATATATATATATATATATATATATATAGAACAAGAATTTCTCTGGATCCAGTTATCCAGATTATCCAGAGTGATTCAGTTTTTAGATATTTTAATTGTATACATTTTTAATTTTGATGAAACTTTAGTCCCAATTATTTTGTTATTTTTATGCAGTTATTTAATTTCAAGTTGGTACAGTATTGTGAAGCATTCATCATACTGAATTTCATGTTTTAATTTTTTTCAAATAAGAAAAATGGAGATTTTTTATAATTCTCATCTGTAAAGGTTTTACACCCATGTATTTGTATGTATAAAAGTATTTTCTTTTGTAGCCATAGCAGCACATTGAACTCTCTGATCCCTCATTCAAAAAAAGTGTGAGTGACGGTGTACCGTAGTGATTGAATTGTTGGCCAGTTTCCTATTATGTAAATTTATTTATTTTTTTTTAAATTTATCTTTTAAATTATTATATTCTTCAAAAACTATTTCAATAAATTTCTGTACTTGAAACCTAAAGTATTATAATGTGAATAAGTAGTGTTTGCATGTGAAGTAAGTGAACAACAAGGTTATGATAGTAACAAAACAAGTTTTAAATCATTATCTTCAATCTTGGTTATTATAAGTTAAAATACCTAATACATCACTTGAAAAAAAAGAAAAAACCATGATTGAAAGGAAATACATTACTTGACATTCTTTTTAGTGTAGATTTCATTTGTCTAGTGTTCGCTATGTCTAAAAAAATCTATAAGGTCTTAAAATTCTGTTTTGTAAAAGGATAGTAATATGGTACACTATTATTCATCATCATTCTAGTTCTTTAGATTTAGCTAATCAGTAGAAAAACATCAGTATTTTTCCCCAATATTCAAAAGTCTACATCAACTTAATGCAAGTGTGTATGTTCACTTAGCCTGTCATGTCAGCTGTTATGACTTAGATCAATTTTAAATACCATTGGATTATATCCTATCACTTGATTAATATAGACCGTGGTTTATATAAATACGTGATCAATAAAGGTTCTACCGCAATGTATTTAGTTAAATTATTATTTTTGATATTTTATAAGTAAAAGAAATACTAATAGAAAATAATCTGAATCTTGTTCAAAATCAAGTAATTTGACAGAATATTATAGTACAAATCAGGAAGTAAAAGGAATTATCCAGCATTTTTTGTGCAATTTAAACAAAAAATTTGTGGTTATATAAATATTGTATTTAATATGTATGTTCAATAAATAATCTCTCTTTAGACAAGATGCCGTTGTTTATTGGAGTGACAAGTTGTCTTTGGGGTTTACTGCTTCTGCTAATTAGAATGTATTTCTGACTCGGACTTGACAACTTCACCTGCTACTACTACCAATGCTATTCTACTTCGGGTAAAGTAATTCTCTACACGTACGTCTTGTTTTGACGTGTGCGATTGAAGTTTTTTGCCGTTTTAAAATGTGCTGTCGTTTTTATAACAATGTTGTTGTTATATTACTATATTATTATTATTATTATTATTATTGCCATGTAAAAATGACAAAATTACAATAAATTTCTAACAGTTGCTTTTTTCTTAACAAATTTTTTTTATCGTAATTTTAAAAAGTATTTAAAAAAATATTTATTTGAATTTCATTTATTGGTTTAAAAAACAATTAAAAATAAATTTAAATGCTTTAAAATAGAAAATTGTTTATTTGCTGTTATTTTCTTTTCTATTGCCTGTTAATTTATATTAATTGCTATAAAGTTATGTTTAAAAAAGGTTATCTTTATAATGTTATAATTCAGTTTGTAATACTTTTTTATATATGTATTTTTGTGCATAGCATTTTGTTTACTAACGTTTTCAAGTTATTTATTATGTGAATTATTAATAACAAGCGAACCCTGGGTTGTTTTGGTATTGAATAATTTTTAATAATGTGTGGTTCATGTTGTTGACATACTTAGCTTTTTTTTTTTTTGGCGGCACTAATAAGCGATGTTTTCATGAACTCGTTTATAGTTTTTAAAACCTGAATAGATTTGTGAATTGTGTTCAAAAATCATCTTATAACTGGTGGTAAAAATCATTTTACTAAAGAAAATATTTACTCTTAATTTAACATTTATTTATTATGTACAAAAAAGATTGCTGTTAACTCATCACACTGTTAACTTTTTTTCAGATAGTTGTCTTGTGTTATTTTTATATCCTTAATGCAATAGTAATAATAATTAATATTTGTGGGAAATTTTTTTAAAATGGTAATGGGAGAGGACAAATGTAAATGTTATTTAAAACTGTGAATGATTAATTTAGCACATTAATTTTTATTTGATCCAATGCTAAAACATAGTTCTGAATTTTCTTAAAATTTCTGTCGTTAAACAGCATTCACTTTACTACATCCAAATTGTTATTAGTTATCTTAATATTTTTAGTGAAATAGCGTTGAAGTATAGAGAAATAAATCTGAATAATAATCTTACATGATGTGATACGGAAGTGACAGTTATAAACAAGGGAATAAAAATAAAATTATTGAAATTGAACTTTGGTAGTGCTTTTAGATGGTAATTTATCCAAAAAACCTTTCATTATTAATGAGCTATAACTCTTGAACTGGGAATGTAGTCATTTTTCACATGGTAAATATTTTGAATCTCTAATTGATAAAATTTTATAAGAGCAATTTGGTTTCCATGAATAACATTTTGAAGAAAAGATTGAATTTTATTTCAGTATTTCAAAATTGATAAATTGTTGTTTGGCTATTTAATAACAAATTAATCAGAAGTTCAGTTTTTGTACATCTTTTAAAGCTAGGTGAATAATATATATTTTTTTGTAGTTAACACCATTTATATCATTTTTATACGATTTCTGCTTTGATGATGATGTTTTTTTATTTTCCTATTATCTTCATCTTTTACAAAAAACAAACTTATTATTTCAGTTTCTCTCCTTACTTGTGTTAGCCGATTTGTGTTTACCTTGATTACCTTGATTTGTGATTGTATAAGATTACACATTAATAAAACAACTTTGTTCTAAAAAATGTGGAAAATGAATCCATTTGAAGGTGGTGCATCTATTTACACAATTGAAATTTTATGTGCTTTATTTGTATTAATAAAACGCGTAACCATTGAATGGAAAAAAGTATAAAATTAAATCCATTTCCTTTTTGGTGAGGTTTTTTAAATTTAAATGCACAGTTATATTTGAATAAAACCTTTTAAAAAACAGTAATAATATTTTAAACACCTTTCCGTGAAGTTTTCACTTCATAAAGGAAATGAAGGTTTCACCCTTCTTTTGAAAAATGAGTTACCATACTGTATCAGCTGAGATTGCATTAGCAAAAAATCTCAAGCACTGTAAATTGAAGTAAATAGTTTGTAAATTGCTTTCATAAATTTCAAATTTAAAAAAAGAAGAAATTTCAAAATAAGGAATGTAGGGATGTTTCATTAAAGCAAATAAAATGCTAAATCTTGTACAAAACACTGTTTTTTAAATGACTTTGGTTCCTTTTCAGATATTAGATATTTGGTACCCAGAGTAAAATTAAATAATTCAGCTTTAACTTGCTTACTAAGGAACCAATAATGGATTTAAAGGAAAAATTTAAGATCATAGAAAGAATCCACATTAATAAAATGTCACTATTGACATTTGTTGATGATGTTCTTTTAGCAGACATCAAAAATGTTGAGAAGCAGCTGACTGTATGAATTAATCGCTATGGAAATTCAACTGAAAATTAAATAAGAATAAAATGTTAAATACAGTGTTTATATCTTCCCAGTCAATGTAATTCTGTCAAGAACAGAATGTTTCCAGTTCTATTGTGATTTCTTAGTTTATACGAGTAATCTTTCCAAACCTGCAGTGGTATTTATATGGTGCAGAATAGATTTGGGCTATATACAGATATATATATCTTTAGTTTTCAGATGCTATAAGATAACTATATAAAAAAACACAAGTACAGCCTACAAAGTTAATAATTTTGCTTTTAATCCATATTTTATTTATGAAATTTGTTTATTAAATATACAAATTATGCAAATCTTGCTAATCTCTATCGCAATAAACTTATCTGCACTATAAGAATGATATTAATATATACTATAATATTTGAAAGATTGAATGATTATATGTATTAAAATTTATGAAAATAATTTATAATGAGCATTTTTTTTTCAAATTACAAAGATTGTATGATTTAAGGAAACAAAAAGAGTTTAACATAAAAATAAAAAATAAACTTGAGGCTCACATTTTAAATACTTAAAGAGAACTAAGGCCGTCTTTGATTACACTATTTAATATCCTTACTCATAACTTTCATAGCCATTGCTAAAGTTATGGTTTGAGTCGTAGTGTTACAGTCAATTTATTTTAAATTTTTAGAAGTTGAATGTTTTGTGAAAATGATTTATCATACTGTTTCAATATTTCTTTCATAAAAATTAAGAAAAATTAAAATATCAGTTAAATTTCATTTTAAATCAGTGAATTTATTCTAAATTTTTATTTAATTATAAATAAATTTTTATTTGCGCTT
Organism: Zanna intricata; assembly: GCA_010016005.3. Taxonomy (NCBI): domain Eukaryota; kingdom Metazoa; phylum Arthropoda; class Insecta; order Hemiptera; family Fulgoridae; genus Zanna; species Zanna intricata. The sequence goes on along the minus strand of JAAAKQ030467086.1, from coordinate 17,561 downwards.
TTAAGAAGTGCAAATGGTTTAGTTAATAAGACTTAAGGCAAATTCAATTTTGGACAGTTTTGTCATTTAAAGAGGAAGGATTTTGTTTCATTTAGTTATTAAATGATTATTTGTAATCTAACTGTGTATTATTGATTTTAAACAGTGAGTTATATAATAAATTTAGACAGAAATTATCATTAATGTTGATTGAGTGATGATTTTTTGTTATGGTTATAGCTGTAGTTTTATTTTTGTATGTAGAATTGTAGTTTATATATTATTTGTGGTGAACGTTTAGATTTTTCTTTCTGTAGTGTTTTTAATTTTTATTTAGATAGATATCTGTGAGTTATGGTATGTGTATACAAAACACATTTTTTTTTTTTTTTAATTTAAAAAAATCATTCTATCATGTTGTGAAAAGTTTGCTTGCTTTTTATAGATGTGCTGATTTTTTTTAATTTTTATTCATTTATTTGATTTTCCCCTTATTGCAATATTATTGATTTGTTTGATGATTCATTGTAGAATTATTTTGTTTTTATTTTATTTGCAAAAGAAGTGGAAAAAATGAAGAGAAAGAATTTTATTTATTTTTATTAATATCTTCATTTCAGATGTAGTTCTGGAAATATATAGTTGAAATGGAAGTGACAAATGTGATACTAAAGCTGTTTTTGTGATCTTACTTACAAAGCTATGTTTATGTTTTCCTTACTGTTAATCTCTCAGATTGATCTTATAATGGACTTGTTGTTAGGAACTAAGCTCATCATTCAAGTTCACTTGAGTAATTTTTTAATTTTCATCTATTTTTTCGTTCATTGATTTTGCAATCAATCATTTATGAATTTGGAATTTTGAAAACATGGAAAATTTGATGTAAGTGTCAAAATATTAGCACAGAACTGAAGTGTATAGAAATTAACATCAAATGAGTTATTGTTTTTTCTGTTTTTTAAATGATAGTTATAATATATTACTCTCATTTTCTATTAGACAGTTCAGTTTTATTGTTCAGTTATGTTGTTTATATGAGTTTAATGGTCTCAATTTATTAAAACAATCTTATATTAACAGTTTTGTATATTTTTAAGTCATTTAATAAAAAGTATATTCTACATTACTTACATTTATATAAATATATATGCAAATATTTTGATCAGTCTTAATTTCCTTCTCTGATGAATAATTATCGATAGATCTTGTGAATGTCTTTAAACATTTTACTTTCAGACCGATTTTTACATTGATTAAGTTAATATGATAGAAGCATGGCTACTACTCCATGAGCTGAATGCATTATATATTTATTGCATTTAGTTTAGTGCAATTTGTACTTTATATGTACATGTTTATGAATAAAATACATAGTCAATTTTTGCATTCATTATGTACAAAAAATTCACATCATTTTTACAATAGTAAATATTAATTTGTTTAACTTTGATTTTTATCTTCCTTTTATTTATTTATACGATAGATTTATGATTTTATTATAATCATTTTTTATGACTGTACTTTTTTATCTTTGTGTGTGTGTGTGTGTGTGAGTGTTCGTGCGTTTATTATTGTAAATATTGTGTGTGCAATATTTACAATATTCTTTTTTATAAGATTAGAAAATTGCTTTTATATTATTACTATTAGTTTTCTTTTTTGAAGGAATTCTGTAATTCAGTATATTTTACATATTGTTTATGTTTACTTATTATCTTAAATAAGTTTAAGTACATATTAAAAGAAAAAAAAAAAAAAAAAAAAAAAACCCAGTATTTCTTGCAAAATTTCATAAGTAAAACATTACAGAGACAACACAGCATCATTTGAGAAATATTTAATATTATATATGATTTTAGACTAGCTGCTCGCTACTCTAACAGGAGGCATTGAGTCAATCAATTTCAGACATTTTTCTTTTCACCTGTTTCCAATTTGAGAATTGCAATTTGAAGTCAAGATTCGGCCTTATTTTAGACAGCTGCAGTGCCATCTAATTCCATCGATTTTCAATTGAATTTAAGTCAGGACTGCGAGCTGACCAGTCCAAAACTTCTACATTATTAAAATCAAACCATGCCTTCCTTGGTACCTTTATGATTATGACAAGGTGCATTGTCCTGTTAATAGATGAAATTCTCTTCCAACAGAATATGAACACTAGGAAGCATGATTTCTTTCATTGTTTTAATGCATTCTATGCTGTTCATTGCCCCATCAATGATTCTAAGATTTCTGACATTGTGCAACTTCATACCAAGATGACATGGTGATGTCACCTTGTTATACAGCAGGAATGATGCAGGCTGGTAGAAACTTTTCAGTTTCTGTTTGCCTGATCCTAATTTTTCAGTTTGAATACAGCTGGAATCTCCTTTTATCGGAAAATACAATATTTTGCCAAACTTCCTTTAATCAGTTCTCCCGTTCTTTGCAAACCTGACAGTGTACAATATTTTTTAACAACTTGCTGTATAGTTGTTTATAATATTTTTAATGTTTCTGCAATGTCTGTAAGTTTTTTAGCTTTACACAAACATATTACTTGGCATTTAACTAAAACAACATTTTTCTTTACCATTGTTAATGAAATAACTTCTTGCCACACTAATTTCAAAGAAGATGATGCTATTTCATAATTTTTGGAGGGAATCAGCTGGTTACAGTCCAAATTTAACATTTTAAATAACAGTTGGTATGCCTGACTTTTAAAATGATTGGCGTGTTTTTAAAAAAAAATGTGTTACTTGAAAAGTTAAAAAATCATCTAAACCCTTCCAGTTCAAAATTTTTTTTTTCTAATTACTCAGTAAAAAAATACACAAAAATAGCTTTAAAATGATATCATACTTGATATCCCAAGTTAAATATTTTTCAAAAAATAATGTATTTCTAAAAAAACAGACTAATTTGACTTATTTATAAAATAAAAACTACCCTGTAAAATTTGAAGCATATAAGTTAGAAGGTTGCTGTTATCACCAAAAGGTGTATTTTTCAAAGCTGTTTTCCATAGGTGTATGATAGTTGAATGTAATTCATAAGTTAAAGGCCAGACTTACATAAAAAAAAGTCTTTCTAGGGTGCTCTAAACTTAGGCAAGATATTTTATATATATATTTTTGTTTTTTTCTTTCTATTTTTGTTTGTTGTATGCAGCTGCTGCTGTTGTACCAGTGACAAAGATATGTAGTCGGATACAATTAATCATTGGTGGAAAGGTATAATACTGAAGGTTTTATAATGATTATGTGATGAATAACGTAACAAATAAATTGGAAAGCTATTTTTATAATCCAAAATTTTATTATTCGTATTTTCCTTTTGGTCTTTTCATATATTAAAGACAAATTTTTAATGATATTAATAAAATTTTTATTGGTACATTTTTATATTTTATTTATTTTTATTTGAATGCTGTAGAATTTTGTATTTAGATATTCTGCTTTCACTCTATAATTAATACAGGTTAGTTTGGATCTGAAATAAATATGTTATAGTAAAATAAAAGTCATAAGTTCTTGCAAGGTTCTTTCTTGGATATATACATAATTATCTTGCTTTGAAATGGAGTAAAAAAATATCTTAAGCTTAAGGTAGGAATCAGATTTAGGAACTTCAGTTTATTGATCGATCATTTGCTGTGCATCTTAACTGTTCTGTCATCTATCTAAACACTTCCGACTTTGAGGGAGGTTTTAAATATTTGATATTAAAAAATCTGCTTTAAAAAAAATTGACAGTTGAAATCTTGATTTATGAAAGATTTACTGTAAATCAGCACTGTGCTCATAATTTACTGTTTGGTTTTTCTGTAATAATTATTAATTTACAAGGTGACCCAAAAGTCCTGCACAATAGGGATATATACAGTATGTTTACAATATCTGTTCAATATGGTTTTCATATAAGTCGAAACAAAATTGAAAATTGTCTCTTGTGTTCCACAGAATGTTGATCACTAAGTCAGGCATTACAGTTTGGCACACAGTTGTGCTGTGCTCTGCATATGGTTCTTGTCCCTGATCTTGACTATGGAAACTTGGGATTTTACATAACCCCATACATTATTTATTGGGTTTAAATCTGGGATCGTGCAGCCCATTCCACTCATCCCCTACAACTGATCCAGTGGAAGGAGTTTTATCTAACCAATCACAAACTTGATACCTTTGCCAAAATCCCTTCCACTACCTCTTCTGAAGTGCTCATACTTCCAGATGCATCGGCAACACTACCTGTAGCTTTGAACTCTGCTAGCAGTCCACCAACTATTGTTTGTGACACTGGCTCTCGTTGAGGGTGCCTCACATTAAATTCATCTGCAGCTTATCTGTGAAAGAATCCTTCTCTTCCACAAAGAAGGATAATCTCTACCTGCTATTTGGTGGTCTACATCTTTCAGCCCTGTAACTAGAAAACAGAACAAAATTAGTTAAATCCCTATGCTGCAGGGACTTTTGGGACACTTTGCATATAATTTTCATGTTAGGAATAAAACTATTAATAGATTTTAAGTAAGTTTGGTGCAAAATTAAAAAAATGTCTTACTTTGTAAAATAAACTTATAAATAAATATTATCATGTTATAGTTAAAAATAAGATAAATTTGTGCAAAATCATTTATAATTTGCTACTTAAATAAGTAAGAATGAAATAAAAAAAAAAGAAAGGATTTATGAATAAATAAATAAAAACATCTAATTACAAAAGATATTAAATTGTTTTTTCAGCTATATGCGATTATACATCTCATTCACGATGAAGCGTCTTTGATAATAATAATAAAAATGTTATAGATAAGACTATGTATGTTTTTTGTTTTTTTTATTATAAATTGTTGATATTTTAAATAAAACATGTTTTATTCTTTGTTAAATTACATTGTAACTTTCTATTAAGACTCAAACTTTTAAAGTAATTTGAAAAACTCATAATTACCTGGCTTTTAAAACAACATATACACAAACAAAAAAAGGTATTTAACAGTACTCGCATCCCATAAATATAAAATACTTTCTTTTTTTTTTTTTTCAGTAGCTTATGGTGGAACTAGTCTGTTTTACTATTGGCTACTGCCCTACCCTTTTCAAAATATTGTAGCAAACCTTCTTTGTCATTACTTGCAAATTTTTTTGTTTTTATTACATACCTTTATTAATCACTTGCTCATCAGTTAAAATTTTCATAGCTGAAATCACATTACCATCAATCCTAGATATTTTGCTTGTCAATTTCCTCCCACAACTCAGAGTGACCACATCTTTGTTATTTGTTGCTAATCAATTTTTTATAAATTAAGGTGATGGATCTTCTTAATTAAACTATAGAATTTTTTCTGTAATTTATGATCAAACATGATTTAACCTAAATCCTAACAAATGAGATTGTGCATTTCATAAAGCATAGAAAAATTGTATTTTTAAAACTTCGATTTTTTTATTTGTGACATGAGAATTATAATCTCAACTTGAGAAAAAATTTTTATCCGTTGCAGTAAATCCACAATGCAATTAATCTGCTTGTAGGTATTATGGTATATAATGTACAATTTTTACAAGTTTTCTTGTACATGACATGTTGTGGAATTATTAAATAAAGCTTTTCATTAGGTCACTTTTTTGAACATTAATCTGTTAACCTATAATATAGGTTAAAGAAAAATATTATTTTTTTTTCTTTATATATATTTTATAAGATAAACATACCTTTTCCTCTTAATGAAGAGGTTTGGTGCACTTTTTTCAAAGGTGTAGAAGTAATCTAAATAAATATAATATTTCTTTAAAAAGTGTAGCATTGTGCTTAAAAAAGCACAGTGGTTATAAAAAAAAAAAGAGAGAGAGAGAGAACTTTTCTGTTACAAATCATTAATTTTGATTAATATTCCAGTAGTTTTTAAAAAATATAGACTATTTACATCAACTTTTGTTATGACAATAATATGTCGTGGTGTTTTGAATGTTAAAATGTAAAACCACGATGTGATCTTGTTTATGCTTTTTTTTTTTTTTAACAAAATGATAATTTTGAAAGAAATGTTATATTTTATTAATTATTAATTCTCTTGCATAAATAGTTGGCTTTTGAATGGAAAATTTTCAAGAATTCTTTTTTGTTTAATACTATTAATTTTATCATTTATTCGTTAAATTTGAAAAAGATTTGTTATGGTATTAGATTATAAAAATTGTTACAATTTTTTTTAAGTATTTTCTTTTATTAATGATTATTTGTTAAGAAAATTTTTGTGTATATATTTTTATATTTTTTACCTATCTGTATCATTGTAGTATACTTATCTCAAAGAAGTTCATCTGAGTGTTTCTTCTTATTCAGTTGTGTTTCTGAAAACTAGTAGATGATAAGTTAGATTTTATATTGTAATATTCAGTGTTAATCATTTATTAATTTATAAATAAGTAAACTGTTTATGATATTTGTTTCTAAAATATATATACATGTATTCAAAAAACAACAGCTTAACCACCAAAACACAGTAACAGAATCCTAAAAAAGAACTAATACTGATAGTATTAGTCAACATTCATGGGATCCTGTATCATCAGTGGCTCCCCTGCATTACACAATTCTATAATTACATCAACAAATCAAAAAAAAAAAGAATTAAAAACTCAAAAAATTTAGAAAACATAAACACTAACCAAAAAATTTCTAATAACATACAACTCCACTGCCATTAGTGGAATCTGATTTCAGTGCCAGACTGTGGCAGTGGAATTGTATGTTATTACAAATTTTGCGGCTAGAGTGTTTATGTTTTCTAATTTTTTAAGTTTTTATTTATTTTTTGAATAATGTATAATGTATTGATGTAATTATAGAATTATGTACAGACTGATGATGCAAAATCCCACAAAAGTCGACTATTGATATTAGGTTTTTTTAAACCTTTTTTTAAGGTTTCTGTTAATGTGTTTTGTTGGTTAAGTTGTTGTTTTTTGAATTTAATTAGCACAGTGGTCAATATGTTGATAAATTATTTGAATTTTCAGAAAATTGTATCAGAATACATAAGAAAATATTTAATATAATTTTATGTTTATTTGGTTTCAACACTTATTTGGTATTTCCATATTATTATTATTACTACTATTTATTTCCTTAGAATTAGTTAAAATAACTAAAATGTTAATTTATTTTATGATATGTGAATTATTATTTTTTTTTTTTTTTTTTTGTAATATTATTAAAGAAAAATTGTATTATTTAATGATATTGTTGCGTTAAATGGGTTTTTATTCAATATTTTCTAATCTTTCAATTTATGAAGATTAGTCTATTAACGCTGGCTCGTTTGTGTCAATGCTGTTAATTTGTGCATTTGTTTGTTTTCTACTTCTTATTTACAACTGATTAAGAATGATTTTCTTAACAATATTTTTCTTAATGTTAACTTCTTAATTATTATATTTGCTTTATTTTTTACAGTTTTGGAAAGGCCGTCATCACAGATGTCATATTTAGATCATTTCTTAAAGGAGTCATCAACACGCCATGGTGGTTCTGTTGAAAGTGAAGAAGGTGATATTGAAGATAATAGGGTGCCATCAGTTGCTAGCAGCAAATCAAATTTGTCAGAACTCAGTATTGTAAGTTATTTGATTGGTTTTATTTAGTTTTAAGTCAGTATCTTGGTTTTATTTGATTTCATTTTGCAAATTCTTTTAATTAATCAGAATTGCCAAACAGTAAATAACTGTATATTATTAATAATATATTAACATAAAGTGTTGAAAATTGTTTTTAATCTTAAACTCAACGTTAGAAGGTTTTCTTTAACGGCATCTCATACTTGTGACATATTTTTAAATGTTCATTTCTTACTTTAATAATTGTATTAAGTAATCCTGCATCTACTTCATAAGATTATACTTTTAGTTAATGTAATATACCACCAGTAGTAGCAGGATTGGCTGAATGCTTTGTAGCTTAACTTTTATCTATCACATAATTCTAGGGGTATATAAGGTTGTACTTTTAAGAATTCTGCTCTTGGATGCTTTTTGATTTCTTGATGAAAAGAAACTTTTTTTGTAGTATATTGAAACTGATCAAGGTAAAATTGTTGTCAGCAGTTGCTACTCCAGCTAGGTAAAAATACTGAATTTCCCATGAGATAAAAGGTGTACATCTGCTACTTGGAGAGCACTTTGAGTTTTTCTAGGCGGGATTGGTTTGTTTAGTATTATGGTATTTCCAAGGGTAGATCATCCTTTTATATAATTTACACCCATTTCCTTAGTATTGATTCCTCCTTATCCATTTTCAGTTTAGAACGTGTAGGGTTTTCATTGAGGATACTAGAATTTATAAAGCCAATGCCTCCTCTGGTGTTATCTTGACAAGTAGGGCTGCATTAACAGTGACTCAGATACTTTGTTTTCTAAATGGTTGCTGCATAATTACACTAATGGCTAAAATACCTACCATATAAAGTCAGGACATTTTTTTCCTTATAAAATACCAATAAAGTTAATTTAATGTGTTATATTTACCTTGGTAGTGCAGTTTTCATTAATTTGTCACCTTCAAAGTGTATTTCTTATCCAGTACTTAATAATTATATTTTATCAATTGTTTATTTTCTTAAAATTGGATAAAAATTGATATTACATTTTTCTGAAGCATTTATGTTATGGATTTTTATTTTTGCCTATATTTGACCTTTGTGGGCTTAGAATTATAAAAAAATCCACAGAGATTCTCGTAGACTAATATGTCTGAGCTGAGACCTTGCTCTGATGCCTAATTAATCAAAAATAAAAAATTGATTTTTTTTTTAAATTTATTAAAAGATAAAAAACTTTTTAGTTACATCTTTCCTTAAGAAGAGAAATATCTCAAAATATTTGGATAAAGAATAAGAACAACTGTCAGCATTTAATATTTTTGTTTTATGCCATAGGATATAATTCTAGGATTTATTAGTAAATAAAAATAACAGATAGGTGCTTTTGGAATTTAGTTGTAGAGGAAGATGCTAGGTTTAAGAATTACGGTAAGATAAGTTATGAAAAGTCTCTAAAGTAAGATGAAAAACAGAAAAGAAAAAAAGGATAGAAGTTACCATCATTGTAAATAGAAAAAATAAGTTGTATTTAAACCAATGGAGTGAAGAATGATAAGATGAAGGAGGAGGTCCAAGTTTTTTAGATGATATTGGAAAATATTTTTATGTTAGCATGAAGAGCAAAGTTTATGATCTTTTATCACAGAGATGTAAAAACTTGCAAAGCCAAATAAGTAGAGAAAACATGATTCCATATTGTTCCCAATCAGTATTTATGTACATTTTTACACCTCATCCATTCATTATGATTTTATATTAACAATTGTTATCAATTTCTGCTTAGACAGTCAACCTGCTATCTCCTTAAAATCTTATAGTTCTGTTTCACAAAGAACTTCGAGTAGCATCCTGGAAACAGCTGAGAGGAAAGGATATGCAGTACCTGAATTATGAATATGTATATCAACTGAGTTAAATTAACAATTTCCTGTTAATCACTCAAGTTAGACAACACTGAGTGCAGTTACAGTGTGTGATCTTCAGTATACATAATAATCACAGCTCCTTGTGCTACTTTAAATTTATTATAAGAAAAAACATGTAGTAACAGATATATTTAAGAAAAATATATGCTGCTTTGAGTTTTATTTATTTGTTTAGCCACTGAATTTAATAAATTATTTAAATAATTTATTTAATTACGAATCTGTAAGCAATCTCTTACTTTAAAGTAATGTAACTTTTTCTACAGTAGAGTGAACCTTCATGCTAACAAAAAGTATAAAGCACATTAAAAGTAATATATGTGAGTTTGTTACTACACTTGTTATTTCTTCTAATTTAAAAATCGTATAATTATAGCTATTAAAAATTATTGTCTGCTAATTAATTTTAATCTATTATTTAAACATACAAAAAAAAATTATAGCACTTAGCTAAGATGGAGTAGGTATGATTAAAGCGGAAAAGTGTAATAAGATATTAATTGTGTTTTACTGGTTGTATTTATATGATTAATTCATTTAAGTTAAATGAGGTTTTTTCATTTGGCTGGTTGTGAGGTTTCCCTCCATGAGTAGCATTAGAGTACGGATTTCAGAAAACATTATTATGAAGACAATTTTATGAACAGAGTGTAGTTGAAATAAACAAGTGAAAATTAAATTCCTATTACTTCCAAGTAAATAATTGAATGAATTTATTTACTTATTTTGCAACGTAATACCCAAGTTAATTTTAAATATTTGTACCAGCATAATTAATAAATGAATATTGTCTTTATATCTAAATTTCCATCCTTAACTGTCCATTTTCTGACCATTTATATATGCTCTTCGTTTCCACTTTTAATAAAATTAAAAATTGTATTCTTGAAAGATATTCCTGTTTCTCAAATTAGTGGAAATTATGTAATTTGAGATAAGCCTCTAAGTTATTTGTTCAAGAATTTTCTAATTTGTTAAAATTCCTGATGTGAACAGATAAGTAAGTTTATTTAATTTGCATCTTATTTTTTTAATCATTTCTGTAAGTGTTGTACCTCCTATTGTTAGTCATTGTTACCATGAGGTAATACAGGTTTCTTAAAAGCTGTGTCTACACGAGCCTACAACATGCTGTGTTGGTCAGTGGCTTGAACTTTTATTTTAGCTTGTATCTCTTATAGAAGTTTTTTTTTAATTTTGATCTGTTATAAGATCTTTTACAGTTTTTATTCAATTTTTTTAAATCTTTTTACAGTTGAATTCTTTTAACTGATTTAAATTGTATTTAACTGATCAGTACTTCTTACTCTACATTTATGATTCCCTTAACAGTAATTTTGTTCATCATTGCTTTAAAAAATAGTATTTGTTATCCTTAATAAAAGTGTGTTTGGAATTAATTTAAATTTGAGCATGTAATTTGCAGGCACTGGGGCAGGAGCCAGGGTCATTGGATTTACATGGTAGAAGCCACATGATGCCCACCATGCACAGTGGTCACCACCATCTTCCTCCAAAACCAAAGAGCCATCAGTTTCTCGTTAGAACCTTTTCATCACCGACTAAATGTAACCACTGCACATCATTGATGGTTGGTCTTACAAGACAGGGTGTTGTTTGTGATGTATGTGGGTTTGCATGTCATACTTCCTGTTGTGATAAAGTACCAACGGTTTGTCCTGTACCTCCAGATCAAAGTAAGTAAACTAGTTAAGAAAAATCAGAAACTTTTTTTAAGAATTCTGTGCATTTGTTTACTTGATGAAGTGTAGTTATATAGTGATATTTTGTTAAATTCTTTATTTATTTTTGTTCTTGTAACTCCAGAACTGGTGCACCAGTTTTCAAAAAATATCCAATATCTGGTAGTTTGCTTCAATTGCATTAGTAACTGAATATTTGATTCTTATAAAAAACGTAATGGCAATTAGTAGATGTCATTTTCTTCTGAAATAGTAACACATTAGGAGGAGTATCAAAATGAAAGTATTTGAACAGCAGATGATTCTATTACAATAACATCTATAAAATATAATTATAAAGATTTAAAAAAAAAGTGTAATTTATTAAAAAGAATCATGGAAAAATTTTAATTACACAAAACAACTGCTAATTATTAATTACAGGAATTAACTAAATTCGTAAATTAATAAATTTTAATTTAATTTTTGTAAATCTTTAGGTAATAGTTGAAATTTCTACTGGAATAAAGTCAAAAGCATTATTTCTATTATTCAACTGAAAATTTTTGGTTGGAAGGTGTATTACATTTATCTTTTAAATTAAAAAAAAAAGGTACATAAAAATTGAACTAGTTATAAAAATACAGTTTATTCTAAATGTATTATTGAAAAATAGATAAAAACTTTTGAATTATAGATAAGTGGACAAATAACCGTTACTGTTGTTATTAATCAGGATGTGTTTAAAGTAATTTAAAAAACAAAATAATTTCATCCAAAAATAAAATTAAAAACTATGGATTTAATCTACTACTCAAATTAAGTGCAAGCTACTCAAAAAACTGCATTCTACTGTGGCATTTGGATTTGCAAAATCTCAGTGATGTTTATTTCAGAAGTTATTAAGTCCATCTCTTATAAATGTTGCCTCATCAGCAAATAAAACAGAACTTTCTTTATGATGGTTTTCTATATGTTTTGATATTAATAGAATTAATTTTTTTTAACTTGTTTTTGTTTTGTAGTTTTATTTAAAAAATTTTATGTACCAGATAAAATCCAATAAGTACCAGAGGTTAAGTACAGTGTTAATAAGTACAGGGTTTTCACCAAAATCCTTTGTGTTCTAACCCAGTTTTCTCAAAAACCACTGCGGATACAGTTCTGAAACCTGTTTTATCCAATTTTTTTGGTCAAAACATAAGAAACTATCAAGCTTACCCCATAACTAGGTTCCTAAAATTTCAGTATGGCTTTAATTCACTCTGCCCAGAAATCATGGTGAAATCTTTCACCAGCCGTAACTCACTGATGAAACGTTTCCAAACACACGTTTATATAAATGTTTTTCATTATTTTCACTGGTAGAGCTCATCCTGAAATTTGTTCCCTTTCTTGGTGAAACATTCTGTATATATATATATATATATGTCTGAGATGATTATTAAATCCTTGAACTGGTTAAGAGGGAGTCTTATGTTTCAAATATTAATAATCAGACATTGTCAGCCAATAAGGTACTGTTCCAGGAATCAGGATAGCTTAGCGTTTTGCCTATGACTACAAGAGATTTTAATTTTACCAGCCAATGTACATGTATAGTAATGGGTTGTGTTACTACATTGTATTGAGTTTATAGAGTCATTCCTTGAGAGATTGGATGACTAGAGAAAACAGAAAAGAATGTAGTAGTACACATTAATACTGTCAAATAACTTTCTGATTTTGTAAAACAGTAAATTATGAATTTGTACTTTCGTTCTAATTCAGAACTAACATTTGGAGCTTCTTAAAAATGCTATATGAAAGTAATTTTACTGTCTATTTTGAAATATATTTTATGTTAAATAAAATTAAGATTTCTTTATTTGTGTAATATAGACGAACAGTGATGTCTCGTGAACAACATCTCTTTATATCTTCATTTTTTTTCCAGCCAAACGACCATTAGGTATTGACCCAACACGTGGTATCGGCACAGCATATGAAGGTTATGTTAAGGTGCCAAAAACTGGTGGAGTGAAGAAAGGATGGGTCAGGCAGTTTGTTGTAGTTTGTGATTTTAAATTGTTTCTTTATGATATCTCACCGGATAGAAATGCTCTTCCTTCTGTGTATGTATCACAAGTATTAGATATGAGAGATGAAGAATTTAGTGTTTCATCTGTGCGTGATTCAGATGTGATACATGCCACAAAAAAGGATATACCATGTATTTTTAGGGTAATTATTATTTTTTTTTTAATACATTATTTTTAAACTAATTTCCAGTAATCTACTGGGCCAATTCTAACAAATACATCAGCAGTTGAACGCTTTTCATTTTTATATTAAAATGCCTTGATAGTGATTTTTACATTCATGATGTGTAATTACTGGCCATGACCTTTATTATCTTGTTTGTATACAGTGTTTTTATTAGTCAGCATGCCAGCAATGTTTTTATGCCAGCACTGTTTTTTTATCATTCAGTTTATTTCTACTGCAATAGTTTATTCTGCTGCCCTCTATGGCTGAGTAGTAGCATCTCAGTCTTTCATCCAGAGGTCCCGGGTTCGAATCCCGGTCAAGCATGGCATTTTTCACACACGCTACAATTCATTCATCTCATCCTCTGAACATATACCTTAACGGTGGTTCCGGAGGTTAAAAAAAAAAAAAAATTTATTTTTGTTTTAAAATTACAATATATGAATTAAAAAAAGAAAGAAATACAATGGAACTTTACATTTACTTTATGAAATGTTTAAAACTCATCATTAAAAAAATACAGGTCTGCAATAAATTACTGCCACATAAACTGGGGAAAAAATTGAAGCTATATTTAATTATAAATGATAGAAATATATTATAAATATATTATTATAAGTAATATAATATATTATAAATGATAGATCACTTGTAAGACATTATTGAGGGAAATAACTTTTGAAACTAAAAGTAATAATCATTTTTTTGCTTTGGATGAACAGTTGAAGTTGGTGATTATTTAAATTTTTCTCCCTGTAACTTTCAGTAACAATAAATTCTTTTCTCTATAGTATTTTGTGACCAATGCTAGATGCTATGACTTGACAGATGCTCTATGGAGCATCTGTCAAGCCAAAATCTCTCAGTAAAGCTGTGGTTGAGGTTATAGATTTAAATATATAATTATATACTGTTTAAAGAAATAGGAAGTAGTAAATGCACTTCTCTATAACTTAAATATTTTAAATTGTATTTTATTAAATGTTTTAGATTTTGATGAATCAGATGACTGTTTGAAAGTACTAAACATGAATTAAAACAAAAGTAGTCTGTGAAAAAAATTAATTTTAACAAATAAGAATTATTAGGGTAAACAGTTAAATAATTAAAACCAGTTAACAATTCATCTCTCATTTTGCTAAACATTTAAGAAATTCATAACTTGATAATGCATTTTGCTCAGTTGATGGATTTGTTTCCTTAATGGGATTAGATTTATTTTTTCCATGAGATGAAGTAATTTTCATTGGTGTATGCTAGTCTTATGTTTTTGTACTCTTCATGTGCTTGTAAAAAAGCAATTTTTGTCTTGTATTTATACATTTAAATATATTACTTTAATTGTTTAATTACATTTTATAGTAATCTAAAATTTTTTAATTTTTTTTTACTGTTAGATAACAACCTCTCTTATGGACCCAGTAACTGAGGTCGGTATGAAGAATCATACGCTAATGTTGGCTGACACTGAAAGTGAGAAAAGTAAATGGGTGGTTGCTTTAAGCGAGCTACATCGTATACTAAAAAGGAATAACCTTCCAAATACTACAGTATGTATATTTATATTTTAAATTATGTGTATGTACATGTTCATGGTACGTATTTTGCATGTATAGTTAAGTGACTGTGCATCGATAAGTGATGAGATGAATATCAGTTATCTTGAATTAAAATATTAGTTCTTGAATAGAAGCTGCAAATTGCTATTCTTGGTTTTTAACACTTCTTTGAAAAACTATTTATTTAGATGTTATTTAATTTTTGTAACTTCTTTATGGTTCTTCATGACTAAAATAATTCTTCACTTATTGGACATTTTATTGAAGAGAACAAGCATTGAAGCATGTTCTTCACAGTCAAGTCTACTTGCGTATCAGAGATTAAATTTGTGATATTTAATAGTTGCTATAATTAAATTGTAATTGGTTGTTCTATTAAGTATTTTATATATTATTCCTTTAAACAATTATATAGATATTATTTTTGCAGTACTCAATAATGTTATAAGTCCTTATAACACATTACAAACCCATTTGAAAATTTGAAATATCTGTCAGTGTCATTAATCTCTAAAAGAGTTCCTAACATATGTGGTGACAGTCATTCAATATCAGATATTTCAGAATAAGATATATTCTATTATAAATAATTATCAAACAAAGGCATCAAAGCATTTTTTGAAAAGAAATGTATCATTTTAAAACGTACTGCCATGCTAATAAGCAAGACTGCAAAATACCCTCATTCAACTTTTTCTAACATCATCCCATTTCCTGAAATGATGGACTTGTGTTTTATTACTCCATAATGATTCAATCAAGGCTCCGAACTGCATCGGCCTTCTTTAAAATGTTTGTACCACTCAAATGTTTTACTGCCGCTAAGAGTCTTATCACCATATTGTGCAAGAAGTCGTGAATAAATCTCGCTGGGTTTTAAGCCTTCATTCACGAGAAATTTCATTACAATGCGTTGTTCCACATATCCATTCAGTATATTGAAGCTGTGTTCCTTATAACTGTTGTAGTTTAACATTTTTTTACACCAGCTTACCGTGCAGTAATAGCTGAAACATTTGTCTTATGTTGTTTAACCAACAGAATTTGACAGGAATCTCCCTTTACACTCTAGTCTAACAAGAGTCCTAGATTAACGTGAACGCCCCTCTTATAATATTATATTCTATGAATAAAATAATAGATTTTATCTAAAATTATTTTCAATTTTATGTTTGTGTGTGTGTTTATGTAATTATTCAATGTGTTTTTTCTTATTTTAGGTTTTTAGAGCTAAAGAGTTATTAAATAACACTTTAGCATTTATAAAAAATGCTTCTTGTGGTGCTGTTGTCGATCCAGATCGTCTAGTCATTGGTACAGAGGAGGGACTCTTCTGTCTTGACCTGGATCGATGTGGTAAGAAACATAGAAATATTAAATTTTTTAAACAGAACAATTAATTATTTTGCTGAATTTTTAGACTTATATGTCTGTGATACCATTAAACCAGTCAAATTATTGTGATTCTCAGGAATTGTTGACCTAATACTGTACAAGACTATACTTCATTCAAATTTATACATATCATTCTCATTCATCCTCTGAAGTATTACCCTAATGGTCCAGGGGCTAAACTGAAAAAGAAAAAATTATTGTGAATATCTGTATATAAATAAATAGATTTTGATTTTATAAACATTTTATGTATACAATACTATATATAAGCATCTTAAAAAGATATAACCATTACAACATCAAATTAGGCTATAAAATACTTGCATTTGTGTCCATCAGATCTTATTTGTATTAAATTTTAGGCCCCAACAAACAAGTGGGTAAGGGAGTATCCAATTTTGCATTTTTTTAACTCTTAATATATTTAAAGAATTTTAAATTAAATGTGAAATTTAATTTAAATGTTTTTTTATAAGAGAATCGTACAAAGGATATTAATTTTATGGATTCCTGTATTCCACAGGTAGTAGTGATAAAATGGGACCCAGATTTTTTCACTAGTAATCTTAAAAATTGATTTTTTGAAGAAAAAAAAAATTCATACAAAAACTTTTTTTACTGTAATATTATATTACATTATAAAATAAAAAATTTGCACTAGCAAATTAAAAACCATTCAATTTGAGAATCTTGACGAATTAAATTAAATTTGTTTACAAAACTTATTTTATATTTACTTTTTTTGTTAATTTTTAATTATTTTTATAATAATTAATTATTTATTATCTTACTTGTATCTCAAATAATTACGTTTTTTTATTTTATAATTTTTTCTTAAGCTCCAAAATCATCTATAAAAAATCAGTGTACTTCAAGGTCGTAGATTAGAATTACAATTAATGAACATTTTCATTTTTTTTACTATAGTAATAAAATAAAACCAGTTCCATATAATTTTAACATTTCTTTATATTTTTTGAAAAAATATAAATTAATTTATATTTATTTATTTATATTTTTTGCAAAAAATTTTTGTACTCATTTTTAACCCTGCTGTTCTGTTCCCATTTACTATACACATGTACTGCTCAGGTCAGTTTGACCCGAGGCAATAATTTTTCTTTAATTTTGTAAATCAGTCTAAATTTTCATTTGTAATAATTAAGTTTTCTTA
>JAAAKQ030467053.1:2695-14266 GCA_010016005.3 Zanna intricata | reverse complement strand
AAAAAAAAAATTACGATAAATAATAATTCAATAATGACAATAAATGGAAAAAAAAATCAGAAGTTATTAATAAAATATATACTTTTCAATTAAAAAAAAACGTGTATATGTAATTTAATAGGCGTTCAAGGAAGTTATGTAGTGTCCAAATGAGACTTTTTTTATTTTGTATTCGATTACCAATGGCACTGTTCTCTAATCTAACTTTATATGTATACTGTAGTACGTATATAACTACATATTTGTAATTATATTAAATGTACTGTATAGCAATATTAGAAAGTAATTTTTGAGGAGCTTCGATGGAAGCCTCTTTACATGTGATGTAGGTGTGTGATGATCATATTTACTGATAACCTCTGTAATAGAGTAACTGCTTTTAATCTTTGAGACAAGTCCTTGTCTCAAACAAGATATCAATTGAAAGAAATTAACTAATAACGAAATTAAAATTATATGTTAGTACAAGAAACACAAGATTTCATTGCATTTGAACAATTTGATTTTTTCACACATTAATTTTTTCAAAAGAAGTACATTTCAAATCAATTTCATACTGTACCACATCTTTCCTGACTATTTTAAGACCGAATGTCACTAATTACAGAGTCACTAATTTAGTGATTAGTAATATCTCAAGAAAAAAGTTTCAAAATTAACTTCGAATTTAAAAAAAAAAATTATTTCCACGTAATTAAAAAAAAAAAATTAGAGTTTTATCAGGTTCTTTTTATGAATTTTAAATAAAAATAGCACTAAAGTAATAATTTGTAATCAACATCGAAAATCTTTTTCTATAATAAACTAGTTTCTAAATTACATCACTGAATAAAACCCAATTTAATTACATTAATTTTCTTGTATTAACAAAGAGACAATGAGAAAACGATGTTATTGTTCAACCAAATTTGGTTTGTAACAAGTTAGTCCCAACCATCTATATAGGAACATTTAAACATATAATTCATACAGTTCGTTAAATCATACAGCTGATAACAATATACAACAAACCAATTCTGCGTTGCACAAGTTTAGAGAACTGCAGGGACGATAGAACGAGAGCTTGTTGGTAAACCACGGTCATTGTCACACCGCAGAAGCTCTGCGGCAATGTTTAAAGCCACATAGCAAAACGTTGCAGCAGCTCTGTACAATTAACAACCTATTTGAAAGTTACCCTCTCAGTCAGTCATTCTCTTTTAGTCTCTCTAATTCTATCTCTCTATCCATCTCTATCTCTTTGTATCTTTCTCTATCTTGTACTGATAATGGACTTAATTGATTTAATTATAACATTAATGCGTATTTGTAATTTATTGTATTAACTAATGTAATAGTGCGAGGAACAAGTAAATAATTTATAATTAATATTACTTTACTTATATATAGCAGCCTAATGAAATTAAAACAAATTAATTATTATATTTACATTTTTTGTACCTTAGTTATTAGTTTGATTAATTTACAGAACATTTTCTCTTTAATTATCATATATAAAGTGAAATTTATTCGCAGAAAATAAATCTACTAATTAAAATTAGAATATTTTGAGCATTTTTTAGTTTACCTTTAAAAAAATTAAAAAAAAACTACAAATTACAAAAAATAATTTATTAATATTTGTTAATAGATTCTTTTACATTTATTCTTTTATAAACAAGTTTTAAATCTGTTTAAAAAAATAGGATTTCTGGTCACTGCTGATCCATTAAACGACATTGTAATGTAGAAATGAATATAGAATGCCCTTAAATTTCGACGATTGCCGTTAGATCCATGAAGATTTAAGCCAGTATGACTGAGTCTCTCGAATATCACAAGGCAAACGTTTTGAACAACATTATTTGAGAAAAAATTGTTAAATTTATCTAAATATTTATGTATATTTGTATACCAATTATGTAGTCTATGAAAATCCTGGTAACGTAAGGATTCCAACGAGGGGTCATACATCTACATCGGTTCAGTCGTTGAGCATATATGGTGGAACAAACATCCACACATACATAAGAGTACACTCCTTGGAATCATTAAAAAAAAAAGGAGTCGAAAGGGAGTGAATCACTCAAAAGAGTTTAGTTAATTTATTTTTATGAATTTTTAATCTGAGTTGATAGAAATATTTATTCGTTGTTTTAAGGATTGTAAATCGGATTATAATGTAAAACATAATTCTGGCTAACATTTGTACAGATAATTTTCCTAAATTGTATCTAAGGAAAAAGGGTTTGGTTTTGACTTCATAACAACATTCGGGTTATAATTTCTGCAGCTGCCAGCTGCTTAAAACTTCTTTATATAAATCCTTACATTACGGTTAAATTTATACTAAAACCGGTTTGTTCGAGTATATGTATATATGTTTGTTTATTAGTTATTCTATAATATAACTGTCTAAAAAAACACAAAACTCAATTTCGTGTTTTCCAATTCGTCATATAGTCAAGTGTTATAAGAAACTTTGCTCTTCAACAATTTTTCCATTACATACTTTGATATAGAAAATACTATCATAAACATGTACGAAGTTAAATGAAATATCCAACTAGAACATAAACTTCGCTTTTACACTTTACAATACTTCTAATCTCATTCTTGAATGTCTACTACTAAAAAAAAAAATAAAAAATAAAGTGAATCTTTGTAGATAAAGAGAGTCAACAAAGCCTCAAATTCAACAAAGAGAGTTTACAAAGAGAGTCTACATTATTGTCTCTAGAGAATATGAACAGCAATCAGAAGAAAAGAATTAAATTGTCCTAAAATGTTTGAGAAACTATTTTTTAAAAAATATAGAAAAATTGTAAAAAAAAGACGGCAGAGAGAGATTCTATAAATTTTTTGAATGAATGAATAATTAAGATAATATACTTTTCTCTCATCTTTGTTACTGATCATTGTAATGGATGAGATTAAAAGGAGATAAAGAGAAAGATAAAAATCCCAAAATCAAAAAAAAAATAGTTACTCATTATGAGATAATTATAAACTAAGAGAAAAAGAGAATGTAGTTAAATATTATCTTTCTAATTCAGAGGAATAAATAGAAAAATTGTTAGAGCATATTAACACGTGACGTAGAAAAGCAAAACGTTAATAGTGCAAAAGGTTATTGAAGTAGAATCGGAATCAAATTAAAAAATAATAACTTACTAACTGTTAACTTATCAGTTTGGTCTCAAAACATTGAAAATTAAGAAAAAAAATTTTTATTTGCAGTATTTTTATTATGTATGTTTTATACGGAATCTCAAGATACATGAGGACAAATGCCTTTTCTCAGTTCATACTTCATATTCATTTTCCTTTTTACCGCCATTTTGTATTTTCAATAAAGATTTATGCCGGCCTCCGTGGCTGAGTGGTAGCGTCTCAGCCTTTCATCCGGGGGTTCCGGGTTCGAAACCCGATCAGGCATTCCATTTTTCACTCACGCTACAATTTAATTCATACCGTTCTCTGAAGATATACCTTAACGGTGGTTCTGGAGGTTAAAAAAAAAAAAAATATTTACATCTTAAAACGGAGAGGAATATTTTAATGTCATTAAAATATTACTACCCAAAAGCTAATCCACAAAATAAATGAGTTTATCTCTAAAAATTTCAAAATGAACGCTATTAAACTCTTTTAATCATTAATAGGTCAGTAAATATAACTTTTTTCAAATTATTTTTTATTAAATAAAACCTTGGGCCTTTATTTGTTCAAATCCTTGTAAAATCAGTTACTTGTATTCAGATTAGAATACCAGATAGTAGATATTTGTGTTCTTTGATGATTTTTTCCCTGCCCCCTGGGTCGGACGTACACTTAATTATTGCGCAATCCGGGGGGGCTCCGTTGCCTCTAACGGGCCTTCCTGTCTACCGGCTGTGAACCGGCATGCCGGTGGGCCCGCCGGGTCTGGATCGTATCGCCTGCCTCTAAGGGATGAGGTGAACCGGATCCGGTTATATCCTTCCTGGCCCCACCCCCTCCGATGGATCTGTCTACTTTCTCCCAACTGCCCACTCAAATGGGGGATATCCATACAAGTATAGGGATATCTATACAAGTAGGTATCCCCCACTGGTTCGGGCCTTTTCTGTAAGTTTTGGTGATTGGGTTTCAATTAACCACACATCTCAGGAATAGTCGACCTGAGACTGTATAAGACTACACTTCATTTACATTCAAATGAATGTATATAATTCATTCATTCATAACATTTATTCTCTGAAGTAATACATTTCGATGGATCTGGAGACTAAACAAAAAAAATAAAAACTTATTTTGGAAAAAATAACAAGTTATTTGTACAAATCAATTGATGGCTGAGATGTAGATGAAATGATAAAGATGGAGAGCAAAGATTATGAATTTTAACCTTATTTTATTAATTTTATTTATTTTCCTAACGTGTACGTTGCAATATATTCAACAAGTATCTCCCCCTCAATGGCCTAACGAAATAAGGATGATGTGTAAGAAATATCAATGATAGGCTTGTACAGACTCAAGCCGAAAATTCCCGACACAGCGTAGTTAAAAGCAATTAACTTTTACAAGGATTTGAAACTTCGACTTTGAAAATCAGCTATTAAACAACAGATTTGCGATGATGAGTTAATCACTAGACGATTAATTATTATTACTAATAATATAAATTATTTTAAATTAAATTAGTGCTGGAAGTGAAAACAGGCAATATTTCCAAAATGTATATACTTTTTCTTTTTATCTGTTTAGTATCCGGAACTACCGTAAGGTATTACTTCAGAGGATTAATGAGGATGATGTGTATGAATCTGAATGAAGTGAAATCTTGTACAATCTCAGGTCGACCACTCTTGAGATGTGTGGTTAATTGAAAATAAATTGAAATAATTCAAAAAACAGTATTCAAGAAACTTCAAAGAAACCGATATCTTGCTAAAAACAGCACATTAACGCAGAGAAACAATTAGAAATTATTACCAAGCGTGCGTAAAGACTTTTCTCTGCAAGTTATATGAGAAAAACTTGTTATTTTTATACCTCAACTTTCTTTCCGAACAGTTTTCATTGAAAATTAAATACTTACAGTATAATGAGATCAGATTGTTCATCATTATGCTAATAATACAATTAAATAATAAGCAATGTTGATAAATAAAATAAATCGTTATATCATCATAATTTCTTTTAAAAAAAAAATCATTAAATTACGTTCAAGAAGTAAAATTTATATTTATCAGAAAAAATACATTTAAAAATAAACCAAACCGATGATTATAGTGGTGTTGGATAAGGTACGATTTAAAAAAAATAAATATAATAAATCATATTGGTCAAAGTGAGAGAAATTTATTACTGTTGGAAATTAATCAAACTGATTATTGTAAGGAATTGAATATCTAGAACCAAACTGTAGTCCACCGAGCTGGTTTAGTGGTTAACGCGACATCGCAAATCAGCTGATTTCGAAGTCGAGAGTTCTACGGTTCAAATCCCTAGTAAAGGTAGTTTTTAGACGGATTTGAATACTAGATCATGGATACCGTATTCTTTGGTGGTTGGGTTCCAAATAACAACACTTCTCAAGAGTGTTCAATATGAGATTGTACAAGGCTACACTTTATTTGCATTCATACATATCATCCTCATTCATCTTCTGAAGTAATACTTTACGGTAGTTCCGAAGTTTAAAAAGAAAAACAGAGAGAGCGCACACACTAAGTAATTATCAACAATATTTAACAACTAACAGTAGAAAAAAAAGAAAACAAAATAAAAGAAGTCCTAATTAGCAAGAAAAAGATGAGAGGAAAGTCATAACAGTGAGAGGAAAATAATATACAAATATGTGAAAAAGTAGGAGACAAATATAAGGAAAAAACAGGGGACTTAATCCGGAAAAGAAGATTGTAGTTATTTGGATATTTATGAGACTAAACAACATCAGATTAAAAAAATTAATATTTAATCTCTATATAAGTCACAAAGACCAGTTGACTTAAAGAAATAGAAACAGATCTAAAAACATTAAATATTTCTATAGATTTATGTAAAGACAGAGATAAAGTTAGGAAAGTTATTCAAGTATCTAAGTTTATAGAAAGAAAGAAGAAAAAGGATAGATATTAGTCTGAATATGTGAGCGGAAGAAAGGCGACAACAGAGCACTTTCTTTGGTGTTTGGATTTCAATTAACAACACTTCTCAAATAGTGTTCAATCTGAGATTGTGCATGGCTATACTTCATTCACATTCATACATATCATCCTCATTCATCCTCTGAAGTAATACCTTACGATAGTTTTGGAGGATAAACAGAAAAAGACAGGCTTAATGACCAAAGCATAATGTACTTTATTTTTATTTTTTTACCTTCGGTAACATTAAGTATTGCTTTTGAGGATGAGATGAATAACAATTTTTGTAGCGGGTGAAAGTGCCATGCCTGAACGGGATTCGAAACCGGTACCTTCGTATGAAAGGCGGAAAAATGTTGTCACTGGTGGCATAGAGGCCAGCTAAAAAAATATACTAAAATAACTTTTTTTTTTTAGAATTACAAAGTCAGGAAAATTATTTTTTAAAATGTATACATTTTTTCTGTTAGATAAATAAATAAAAAAAAGGTTTATTTAATTTAAAATAGGTGGTAGCTATCATAATTAAATTATACTGTATAACACAATAAGGTTTATCAAAAGACATTAATAAATATAAATTACAGCCCACCCGGAATGTTATTCATACGTATATTGTTTATTACTTAAATGAAGGAAAAAGATAATTAAACTGAATAAAAAAAAAAAAAAAAAAAAAAAAAAAAAATACTACATATATCTATAACATTATCCAAAATGGAACAATGAATAATAAATTTTAAAAAGGGCTACATTTATTGAAGCGAACTAAAGTGATAAGTGTAGTTTTCTCTTCCATAACGCTTCTTTAAGTTGTTTTAATAATATAAAAGAAATATGACTTAAGAACATAGAAAAGTTGATCGGAGTTGAGATCCTATCACGAATATATTAGAATCACAAATTAATTATCGGGTTTGTTTTGTTATTATTTCTCTTTCTCGCGTCATATATAAAATTAGAAGAAAAAGAAAGAAGAATAATTGTAACGTAAAAAAAGAGAAAATGATACAGATTTCCATCAGTTAAAAGGCCTTATATGATTGTATATAGTGAATATAAGTGGTGGAACAAAACTTCTAATAACAGGCTTAAGTTAGTGGGTTGATACAGAAGGGAAATGATATTCTTTTGTAAAGACTCTTTATGTTTTTACATAGGGAATTAAAAGCAATAAATAATGAAATCTGAATTGCTATATCATACAATTTCATATTTTTGCTACCGGTTCGATGTAGTAGAAGATATTTTTTTTTCCCTTTATACATACATGTATATAAGTGTGGAACGTTTTTTTTTTTTTACTTCTTCTATCTTTATATTGTTTTTTTTCTTCTTTTTTTTTGCATTTCTCATCCTTCATCTTCTTCCTTTAGTTCCTCAGGCTGACAGCAACCATTTGGGCAGGCATACTAATTTCTTTAACTGACAACTTAAATGCTACTGATATTATTGGTCCGATTATAATCCATGTAGCTACATTTCTCTTTAGTCTGATGCAGTTTAAAAAAAAGAACACATCATTTTGTTTCAACTTTTCAGATTCTTCTTTAGTCATAATATTAGTACTGGTAATATTTAAAATCGTGTTTATTTTCTGCGGCACCATAAATTTTTCCCATTTTTAAAAAATTATATTACTTTCTTTTTCTTATTTACTTATTATAGATTTATTAATAATCAGTAATATCTGTATACATAAAACAAACGTAATCTGTGTTTACGTATCTGTATACGTAAAGCAAACATAAAACATACGTAAACGTGAATATCGCATCAAGAGTGGGAGAAAATGACTTTTTACACTGTTTAAAACAAATTTCAGGTAGATTTTATAACCAAAACGATTATTTTTACTCTTTTTTTTGTCTTCAGTCATTTAACTGGTATGATGCAGCCCTCCAAGATTCCCTATCTAGTGTCAGTCGTTTCATTTCGGTACACCTCCTACATCCTACATCCCTAATTATTTGTTTTGTTTCCCCTACTTCCCCGGACCAGACCAGCAATTAAGCAAAACCAGGTCCGGGGGAGTGTCTTTTGCCTCTAACGGGCCTCCCTGTCCACCGGCTGTATGTCCGGGATGACAGGTCGGCCCGCCAGGTCTAGATCTTATTCGTGCCTTGCCTTTAACTTTAGGAGCGGGGTGACCGGATTCAGCAATTCTGTTTCCGGGCCCAGCTCCCTCCACCGGGTCTCGGTCTTACGTTTTGTTGCCCACTCTAATGGAGAGTGCCCATACGGATATGAGCACCCCCACCGGTCTAGGTCTTTCTTTTTCCGACCCAGGGGGTCGGGAGTCTCCGTGCCTCCTCACCAATGTCTATTCGCGCGGACGCGGACGAGCACCGGCTTCGCGGGAGGCTGTCTCTTCCTCCCGTATCATCCATAAGGAGTTGGTTAGGTTCCCATTACCGGTATTTTCCACCTTTGGTAATTAGTATTTCCTTGATCCATTTCTCAGCATTTTCCCATTCTTTTAGGACTCTGAGCATGTACGGGATTATCGTTTCCAATGTAATTCCTTCCATGTTGAATCTTCCCGTGGTAACTTTCTAGCGTGCGCACTGGAAGAAAATATGATAGGGAGTATCTTGCAGTCCACAATATACACAATTCTGCCGTTGTCTCTTACCGAAACGATACAATAATTTGTTTACATATTCCAAACTTTGTCTGCCTGCACAATTTTTCCCATCTACCTGTCTCTCCAACATATAAGCGACTATTCGCTTATATGCCGCTATACTATTAAAGGATGCCGTAATATGGTCCTATAATTCTGTCTCTTCTTTTAACTAGATTTTTCCAAATTCTTCTTTTTTCATTGATTTGCCGCAACACCTCTTCATTTGTCACTTTATCCATCCATCTGTTTTTTTTTTATATTCTCCTATAGCATCACATTTCAAAAGCATCTAATTTTTTCTTCTCAGGTATTCCGATCGTCCAAGTTTCACTTTCATAAAAGCACAAAAACTTCTTTTGTGTTCTCGGTGTCATTATAACGAAAATGTTTCTTAGAAATCAATAATAAGAATTTTCAGAGACAAAATTAACTACATATAATTTTGATAATTATTTTTAATCATTTTTTTATTTATTTAAAACTAATGTATATATTAAATTAAAATTTATGTTACTGTCACACTAAATTATCGAAAACATCTAGGTGAACAGTTTTATTACTAATTTATAATATCAGTGTAGTATGTAAAATATAAATAAACAATCATGCTTTCTTAAAGAAATTCTGTGAAATTAATGACTTCTCACGCTCTCTCCCTCCCCCCCCCTCTCTCTCTCTCTCTCTCGATATATATGTACATATATATACAACATAATTAAACTTTTTTTATTCGCCTTATCAGCAACAAAGAAGAAATTTCTCAAGATCTTTTGGTTATTTTAAACCATCATCAGAGATTAAAATATTAAAATAAGTAAAAAATTATAATGAGAATGTCATGATTAAATGTCAACATCATACTCAAAAAATTTTTAAAAAATTACACACATACATATATATATATATATATGTACATATATATATACATATATATATATATATGTACATATATATATATATATATATATATGTATGTATGTTTGTATGCATGTATGTAGGTATAGACCATTGAATTGTGGTAGGTATTTCCAAATTAACAAGAAAACGATGACTATACAAGGTATAAAAGTTACTTTTATAAAGCATTCATTTACAAATTTTTTACAAATATTAAGTAAGTTTACTGGATTGTGTAAAATGAATGGTGTAAACTTAAAAAATAAAGAATAAATATTCCTGAGGGGGTAGCTATATATCATCAAAACATATTGTAGTTTGACCAAAAAATTTCATTGTATGAGTAACTTTTATAATGGTAGATACCCAGCGGTTTTAACCACATGTATAGAAGTATGAACCCAAAAAAATATGTGTAAACGTACATATCTATGTTAAACTTCATTGTATTCTTTGGATGAAGGTACAAAAATCAGTACTTTCAATGTCTACAAATAAATTGTGTGATATACAGAACCGTTTAAATAATTATTTGCAGTTTATTTTGTTAAAATCGGCAGTTATCTAGGAACTGTGGAAATTTAGTAAGCCTGATATCTCAAAATAACTACTTCATTCCAAAGTTGGGCTTCTTTATAGCCATCAAAACGGAAACAAAACCGCTGGATAGCTACGTATCGTTGAGGGGATTCTCATAAATTTACATGAATATTTGCATGAAAATAACGACCTGGTTCTCATTATCCTTAATCTGAAACCAGGGGTATCTTGTTACATTTTTAATAAAAAACTACCATAAAAGATAAAATTAACAGTTAAATAAAAGGAAAGAGAGAATTACTAACAGATGAATATAGAAAAAATCCAAAAATAAAAACAGAAATCTGCTTCAAGGCTACATCAAGATAATGTACAACTTTCCGATCACAACATATTACGAGATCGGATTACCTTAATCAAATCCTCGGATGGAAATCCTATAAAAGAAAGATGGAAAGGAAGAATATCGGAAAAGTCTGGAAAAATAATTAAGCTAAATCATTTCTATTTCACTGACACCACAATTGAGAGAAACTAAGAGAAAGAGCAAGAGAATTAAGTAAGATAAACAATCTTACCTAAAGAAGCTTCTCCAGAATAAGAAATTACTCCGTTCATAGTTCTTCAGAAATTTGTTATATGTTTGCTTAGAATTGCAGGAAAAAATAATTTTCGTTCGTATACTAAAGATATACCTGAGTTCTAATCCATAGATTTTTATGGGAAACTATCGCATATCCGCAGAATTGGAATTATCCACAACATTGGATAACCACTCATCCAAATCTGTATTGGAGAAAAATAAGTTTGTGATTCAAGTAACATGAGATTAAAACACGCTATTTAAGGAGATCTGTTTTAGAAAAACCAAATTTAAAGTTAAGAAATCATTAATATAGCAAAATTAAAAATAAAAAAACCCTATACTGTAATAGGAGGAAAAAAATAATAATTAAGACTTTTTTTTTTTATGAAAATTTACGATTTTGAGGTCGTTTATCGATAAAATTCAACCAAAAAACGTTGTAACATTACTAAAGTTAACAAAAGGAAATCATTTAATATTACTTTATATTCAACACATTGTATTATTTACTGATAATATGAAAACATCTGTTACAATGAAAGCAATTTTATGTGAATTGTAGCTTCAATAATGGTGAAAATTGTGGTGAAGTTTCCATTTTCCATAAAACTTGTTACAAATGGAATCATAAATAAAGCCATTACGTAGATTTCATTTTAACACACATTAAAGGAATATTCATTAATTTATTTTCTATATTACTATTATTATAATCATTAATGTAGTTACAACTAACCATTTTTCAAAATATGTTTGAATCTATGAAAATATAGAAAATTTTTATATATATATATATATATATA
>JAAAKQ030467042.1:0-24138 GCA_010016005.3 Zanna intricata | reverse complement strand
CACCCTTCTGCTCCTTCCCTTCTTCGTGCAACGCCCTTCCAAAACCGGAAAGTTCAATATGACTCACCCTGTATATAGAATGAAAGATGAGAGAAAAAACATTGATGGTCCGTCAGGGATTCCCAATTCACTTCTCTTTCTTTCTCTCTCTCTCTTTCTCTATACTTAGGCATATATATTGACATCAATATACAGTAAAGAAAGACATTGATTCCTTTTCTCTTTCTTTCTCCCGCTCTTTTTCTCTCTTTCTTTATACCAGTATGCATATACGTAATCTGCCATTTATCCAGAGGTTCTGTGTTCAAGTCCCATTCAGGCATGACATTTATAACCCACTGCAAAAAAATCCATTTCATTATTATCCACTAGTAGCTGATACAAGAGCCAATTAGAATAAAATGAATTATTAAGAAGTAAATTGCTCTTGGGGCTTTTTTCCTTCCAATCAATTATAGACGTTCAACAAATCAAAAGAATAAAAATGTGTTAAAAAATAATGTAGTATATCAGTAAAAAAAGATTTTTCACAGATAATCTTCAGTCTTGATTTTCTTGATTTTTTATTGTAATTATTCCTGCAGTAATAATATTTACTATTTAACTTGAGTCTACAATCTGATTTTAGACAGATTTGAATAAATAAATTATCAGAAGCAAAACAAACAATTATTTTTTAAACCAGTAAAATTTTTTTACTGTCTAAATAATAAAATAAAATGTTATAAAATAAATTCATTTTCTATTTAGTTGAATCATTTTTTTTACTTAAAAATGTTTACTTACTACAATATAATCATCCTCATTCTCCTCATCATCTACAAATGCATCAGATGGTAATGGGTTTGCAGTTACTGATTTCTGAATTTCATTAACATTAAGGAAAAATTTATCCAGAATTCCACATCTAAAGCAAAAACATGCAAAATCAGTTTTATATAACTATTTGTAAAAAAAAATATATCAATTATGCTGTCAAATTACTATATATTAACACAGCACATAAACATATGAGACCTGTTTTTGATACAATTCTTATAATAAATAAAATTCTATGATATTATAGTGAATTATCCTTAACTAACATCTTTTTCATTTCCAGTTAAATTGAAAATCAGAATATACCTTGAGAAAGAGGAAAGTCATAAAATTAATAAATAGAAATATTTATGTTACAATAAAGATGGATAAATAATATTATTCCTATCTCTTAACACAATGATAAAATTATAAATGACTCTTAAATCAACATATTTTATTTTGATATCTGATTTAAACATTTTTTTTAAACTGGAAATTTTTCATAATACTGATAGTTAAAATTTTTCAACTCTTTTCAAACAGTGCAAGTTATAAAAGGCTTACTTTCATCTAACTTTTTCTCTATGCATTTTTTCCCTTGAGGTTGGCCTGCTTTAATTACGGACTCAGCCTTAAGGGAAAGTCAGTAGTAATACTCATTCCTGCACTTCTTCCATCATGTTTGTTTAGATAATTGACACCAATACCCTCAACACCACATACCATTCTTGTTCATTCTGCGGCATAATCCTGATTTTATTGAGAATTAGCATGCCAAATTCTCTCAGGCATGCTCCTCTGTGCTGCAAATATATGTTGTATTTGAACACTGTGAGCTCTGCAATGTCCTGCTTTCTGTATTATTTGCATCCAGTAGAGGTCTCAATGGCTCATCAGGCTGGTCTAGTGGTTAACTGATAATCTGCTGATTTTGAAGTTGAGAGTTCTAAGGTTCAAATTCTGGATACTTGGGTTCTTTGGTGGTTGGGTCAACCTGAGACTGTACATTCATTTACATTCATACATATCATCCTCATTCATCCTCTGAAGTAATATGTTACAGCAGTTCCAGAGGTTAAACAGAAAAAGAGAGGTCTCACTCAGTGCCTATGAATACAGGTATGATCTGAAGCAACCATATCTAGTCAGGAACTGGGTCAACTCATACACCAGTTCCCCAAGTTTAGTGGATCAACTCTGGAGGTCTGAGATCAGTCCATGGGTTCATATCCCCTTTGTCAACTCAACCCATCTCTCCTGCCAGTTGTGAAGAAGTGATGTCTCACCTCTGCCTTACTTACTCTCTGGTGCATAACTTCCCTCTTTGAAATAAGGAAGTCCAGGGGTGCAAGGCTTTCTCTTTAATGGGTGAACAACCTCATCTATATTAATCAAATATATAATGTAGAATATGTTCCTGAATTGGAGCCTAGCTGCAGGCAGAAGGGCATGCCTCCAGATTGGGAAATGGCCATAAGATAGAGTAGTTAGCTTTAAATATAGGTTTACCATAATAAGCAGTCATGCATGCAACTGCAGTGTTTGTAGGGTACTAACAAGGGAAAACGCCATAATCCGAAAAGTTATTGTGACATGGCAATTACAACCAACAGCAAATAATCCCTCATGCCCAGTGGCAGGATTGTATTGAGAAAGCAATGGTGGTGTGGAAAAAAATAACTCTATGTCTTACAATCCAAGTTTTAACTATGAAATGGCATCAATCGTTTTTCTAGATGAACAGTTAAGTAACTTAGCATGATGAAAAATCTTCTTTGATAATCGGAAACAAGAATTCACCGTTGTTTTCTGCAATGCAATCAAGTCTAGGGATTCTGGAGGACAAAAACCAACATGTTTAAAGAAATCTGACGCTTTTGGAAACCCTTTATCAAAATTAAGATTAAAAAAAAATATTTCATAGGAACCCTAAACAATAACTCAATGTTAAAAGTAGGAAAATTAAAAAAGGTAATCAAATCTTAGAAGAACAAAATATGTACATTTTGGCATATAATACAGATGAGAATATAAGAAAATCACAAAACTATAAAATTTTTTTTGAAAATTAGGAGAGAATTACGAAAATTTGTGGTAAATAAAAAAATATTAAACTCAGTAATATATACTTATTCCTCCATCTGAAAGATTATCTCCATCAACAGTAAAAAGTGCAAACAAAAAGTATAATTTATTCTATAGCACCCCCCCCCCTGTAAATAAAGATAATTGTAAAAATCCAGAAAATGTTGATGACTTCTGGGAGCTTTTAGAAAATGAAATTCATAAGATTCCAAAAGAAAATTTAAAAATTTTACTTGGGGACTAACACCCAAATTGGCAGAGAAAAAATTTATATGAAAGTTATTGGTCTTTATCCTCCACACGAAAAAACAAACAAGATTGGGGAGCGATTAATTAATATTTGTAAAGAATTAATTTAAAATTAATGTGAACACACTTCAAAAAATTATCCAGAAAACTTAAAATGTAGAAATCACCAAATTGAAATCTGGGTGTATTCCAGTTGGACATGTTGCAGTTCCAAAAAGAAATCAAAAGGAATAATGAATACAGAACTAAAAAAGGATGCAAACATTCAAACATACCATTATTTAACTAAGATTAAAATGATATCTATCTTGTAAGGTAAACCTAAGTAAAATTCTAAGAAAATTATAAATTTAATTCAGAAATGTTAAACTTTTGTAAGAATACTTTCCAGAACAAATTTTGAGGGGAAACACAAAGTGGGAAGACATTAAAGAATCCATCATTTCCAGGAAAAAAACATATTTAAACAAAGAAGAAAAATATTTTTTCTGGCTGGTGGAGCCAAGAATACAAAAAAGTGCTGCAACGTAGGATTAAAAAATGGAAAAAATATATTCCACTAAGAGAGATTATGAAGAATTCAATTTAGTCAGAATTGTTAAGAGAAAGTATCAAAGTCAACTGTTAAATCAAACAGAAAAAGATTTTCGAAAGCATACTTTACTAATTTTTATAAAACTTTCAGAACCAAACTAAGGAAATACATTTCTCCAAGTTTATGTTTCTAGAAAGAAAATTGGAAATTGACTAAATAATAATGAAAACTTTAAGCTTCTAGCAGAATACTTTGAAATACCTTTAAATTATGAGGAGCCAAAAGTAAGATTAAAATTTAGTAATCCAGAAAAAAGGAATCCTGATCCTGTACTACAAGATTTAAAGAGTTACAAGAAATAATAGCAGCTACAAAAAGATAATAAGGCTTCTACGAAAGTTTCAATAGTTGCTGAAATGTGGAAAAATGTGGGAGACTAAATGATCCAGAATTTAAAAAATCTAATAGATATATTGGAGCATATAGGAAAGGGAAGAGATACCCAAGGACTGGAAAGTGGCATTGATTCATCTGCTACTTAAGAAGGACAGTAAATAGGAATGAACAATTACAAAAGAATCTCCCTCTTGCTGGTAACATTATAGATATTTTCAATAGCTCTCTTGAAAAGACTAGAAGAACAAGTAGATCATCAAATTTAGCAAATTTTAAGTTTAAAACTAATAATTCAAGACAGGAAATGAGAAGTAAGTAATCATTAATAACATTTGTAGATTTCAGAAACCTTTCAGTTCTAGTGATAGATAAATTTAATTAAACCTTTGGAGGAGAGTTTGGAACAAAATTATGGAACTAATTAAACAAACTTAGACTAACACAGAATTGATATTAAATTTTTAAGAGATACATCTAAACCTTTTATCCCTAAAATTTTAATAATATATATTGTTTTTTTTTTTTTATTTATTTCTACTGATGTTTTAGATTAACAGAATTAAAAAAAAAAATAATTTCACAAAACCTTGATTGCCAAATTCAATTAAAA
Source organism: Zanna intricata (assembly GCA_010016005.3). NCBI lineage: Eukaryota > Metazoa > Arthropoda > Insecta > Hemiptera > Fulgoridae > Zanna > Zanna intricata. The sequence goes on along the minus strand of JAAAKQ030467042.1, from coordinate 19,462 downwards.
TGGAAAAAATTATTTAAATCATTCTATTACTTTATAAAGTGTTAATTTTAACAAAATTAAAATGTTTTTACTTATTAATTTTTTGCTGATAATTTAATTATTAATAATATCAGTAAATTAATAAATTACAAAATAAACTAATTATTTTAAATATAATCGAAATGGTATAACATGATAGTTGTTGACTAATACACATGTTTTTTCTTTGTAGTTATATAACTATTTCACATCAATCATCATAAATAACAAATTAAATAAACAGATTAAGGCAGGTTAGCCCATATTTTTTTAAGTTATTAGGCAACTATTCCCAATAAGGTCACTCCAAAGGAACTCAGGCTCTACAGGTCCTAACATTCTCATTATATACCTAACAAGATCTGAACTAAAATCACAGAACCCTAAGTGAGGAAAAAAGAGGACTAAATATGGAGTAAGGTTGGGTGTGGAATCCAAAGGTATGGAAAAGGAATAAATAAGCCTATGGAGAAACTGCAGTATGACACAATTAAACCCTTCCAATAAAAAACAAACGCTTCCAAGAAAAAACTAACAAGATCTTCTTCAGGGAATGGACATCCAATTTCCCCACAGTCCCTAGGCTGTTTCAATCTCTTTTATGCAAAATAGGAGGAATTTATTATAGCTGATCTTTAATTTTGAACTAAATATATGATGCAACAAAATCACTTTCCTCTAGAAAGTAAAAAAGCTTTCTAAAAGAAGTCATTATTGAGATTGTGTGGTGCAATTCAACTGTGTGTTTATTTTATAAAAAATTATTTATAATAATTCTAACAACGACAAAATTGAGAGGTGGAGCTATTCAAGAAGTAGAAGAATTTAAATATTTAGGAAGTAAAATCACTTTCCTCTAGAAAGTAAAAAAGCTTTCTAAAAGAAGTCATTATTGAGATTGTGTGGTGCAATTCAACTTTGTGTTTATTTTATAAAAAATTATTTATAATAATTCTAACAACAACAGAATTGAGAGGTGGAGCTATTCAAGAAGTAGAGGAGTTTAAATATTTAGGAAGTAAAATAACAAATGATGGTAAAAGCAGAAAAGAAATAGTCAGCGGAATACATCAGGCAAAGACTGCCTTTTATAAAAAAAAAAATTTGTTTACATCAAATAATTAGCCTTAGTTGAGAAAGAATTTACTAAGAACATTTGTGTGGAGTATTACATTATATGGGAGTGAGTCATGGACAATTGGTGAGGCTGAAAAAAGGATGCTTTTGGCTTTTGAAGCATGGTGTTACAGAAGGATGCTGAAGATAAGTTGGATAAAAAAAAAAAAATTGAATGAGGAGGTATTTAGGAGAGTTAATGAAGAAAGAAGCTTGCTAAAACAATTGAAAAGAAGAAGTTGGCAACTAATAGGACATATTCTTAGACACCAAGCCCCAGTTAAGAGGAGTTGTGAAAGGGAAAAATTGTAGCCCCCTCAATTTTTGGAGTTCATAAAAGAGATAACGGATGATATGAACTGTAATTCATACTGGGAACTAAAGAGAAAAGCTGATAAGAGAGAAGAGTGGAGAGCTACTGCCAACCACCTTCAGGGCTGTTAAAGAAGAAGCTAATAATTTTTATAAAATAAATATAAATATTAATCTATAAATAAAAATATATTTTATAATATGTATATTATAACCAGATATTTTATAATTATTACTATGTTTATGCAAATTATTTTTATGCACTGATTAAAATAAATATTTATTTTAAAAATACATACACATTTATTCAAATAATTTTCATCCTTCTGAATAGTTATTTATTTTGTGGTTAATTTATCTGTGTCCATTTTTTTTTTTTCTTATCGATGAGGAACGAGGAATGCATTTATGCACACCCTACAGGGTCTTCGCAGGATGTGTAGGGCTCAAAACCAGGATGCTAGCCGTCCTGGCCTAGCATAAAGCTAAGTGGGCACCAGAACATGGTACATTTGTAGTCATGAACAGTGTTGCTCCCATCCCCTACCGACTAAACCTCCTTCACTGCTTCCCAGGAGGCGGCTGGAATCGCCTTTCAACATATCATCGGCTAGCCCTGGAGTTTGTGGCAGCAGATTAAGCCTAACAAATTGCCCTTCCTGTTTAGGGTCCTGTAGTGGGGGACCCCTTCGGGGTCCTGTTAGGATCATTGAGGAGTGACAACTCCCTGCTTATGGTAAGCTGACACGTCTCTCCTCCAGAAGGCCTACTAGCCTGACCTAAAGGAGTGGCATGTGCATTGAAAAATGCTAAGAGGGGCCCTAATGCTTCATCAGAAGTACCCTGATCCTGAACACTCTGGCATGTGTTCCAGACCAAGGCATCCTCAGCAACCAGGCTACCTCCCATGCCCTAGCCGTCACCACATTTCATCAAGTTTCATCCCGTATTTCATGTGTCCATATATTTAAATTTATTTATAATTATATTTCATTTAACATTATTTATTTCTTATAAATGTCACATATTTATACTTTAAATTATATAAAGGACTTAATTATTTTTATTATTTATTTAATAATTAATTATGCATTTTGTGATGCTGCTCTGATTAAGGAATATTTCCTTTGATTTAGCCAGGTAAATGCTAGAATAGTTCCTTCTTGTATTAATGAAGAACTAGCACACCTATCCATTCCTTAAGTGATCTATTCTAATTGTTATTATTGTGCACTGATCGGAATAAATATTTATTTATAATATTTTTTTTTTTGCCAACAGTTGTTTTTTAATTTCATTAAAATATTTAATCTCATTAAAATTAAAAACAGATAGAAATATGTGTTATGTGTAAGTACTGGTTTATTGGAAATATTTTTTTCATGTTTCATTATTTATATTTAAGTCTTGGTTCTACACTTAAATTTATCCTTTATTAATTCTACATCTGATGTATTAACATTCAAAGTCCACATCTAGTCTTTGATTTTTTTAACAATTTTTATGTGTTGCCATGTACAATTTTAGAAATGGTTAAAATAAATAACTCAATAATAAGAAAATATAATATATGTACTTGAGTTGAACCAATGAAAGTACTATATTGAAAATATTTTAAAATTGTTAAGAATATTAGAAAAAGAAAAAAAAATTAAATCTGTAAGTTTGAATGTTCATGTTTTAAAAATGGAAACATTTTAAATTTTTCAGTGAAATTTATTTAAAAAATTAAAGTTATAAAAACTTTAGCTGTGTCTGAGTTAGGTTTAATTAAAAATTAACTTCTCAGAATTTAAGTGTTTTAGAATCCAGTGAAATCAACCTCTGAAGAAGATTAACACTTAGTATAAAAACTGTTTCATACATAATTTTTATATTTCAGTTTAATAAAGTGCTATGTAATTAATTTTTAATGCATTTTCTACAAATTAATTTTGTTTCAAATATTAATTTCTGCTGGCCTCCGTGGCGCGAGTGGTAGCATCTCGGCCTTTCATCCGGAGGTCCTGGGTTCAAATCCCAGTCAGGCATAGCATTTTTCACACAAGCTACAATTCATTCATCTCATCCCTCTGAAGATATACTTAATTGTGGTTCTGGAGTTTAAACAAACAAAAAAAAAAATTAATTTCTCTGCATTTAGAAAATGTTTAATTTTCACGAATATAGATTTGTACCTGCTATAGAATAATTACAGTGCCCCAAAATATACAATGATAATGTTAAATTAAATGAAAAATATAATTTAATAAAATACAAAACAACTAAATATAGCTTAATATAAAAGACATAAATTATTTAAATAATAAGGGTCAACTTAAACATAAAATTAAATTAATTTACAACATTAAAACAAATAATAATCTTTGTACTTTTATAAATTATGTCAACACATAAAATTTTCAAAAATTTTAAATAAAATAATTAATAATGAGAATTAATCATAGATGTAGTAACATAAATAAAATAAAATTAAAAAAATAGATAAATAATAAGGTGCATGTTAATAAATAGAATGCATGGAGTAAATTTTTAATAATTCTACATAGGGATGGCAAAAACTTAAAAACTTTTTTCAAAAACATTTAAAATGTGTTAAACTATACATAATCATTTTTTTTTTTTTTTTTTGTTAAATTTAAGTTAGAAAACATAAGTTATTACACAGTTAGAAACAAAATTGTTCATTAAATCACTTACCTTATAACTCTTATGTAGCATATTAATAATATCATAACCTTCATGTTTGTGTATTTATATATATATATATATATATATGTGTGTGTGTGTGTGTGTATACGTAATAAAAAATTAAACGAATGCGTATATTATAAAACACTTCTTCACCACAACTAAACTGAATAAGGATTATTAAAAATGTTTTATATATATACTTTTTAGAATAAAAATCATTAAAATTATTGCATCCATTATTCCTGTACAGAGGTACTATTGAAAATTTTAAGAATCATTTACTTAATTAGATATAAAGACATAATTAAACTTAAAGACCTATAACATCAATGAAAATTGACTGAAGAGTTTCTATTATACTTCAATTAATGAATCGTTAATTAAGTTATGATAAAATTATGCCCAATTAATTGTGATAAAAAATGATGCCCATTTTATTATAACATAGGTCTTTCTCCAGTTTATTCTTTATTATTTTTTTAACAAAATAAAATACAATAAATATATTCAAAAATAAGTAAATAAAACTAATTTTCTTTCTAAATATGATGAATTGTACATGAAAATGAATGATTACTTTTAAAAGATTAGTTCTGTCAAGAGATTTCTGGTTTTAAATTAGAAGAGCACTTTGACCTTTTTCCAATAACTTATATTACTGTTGTTAATTGCACAACTGCTGAATCCATGCATTCAGAGTTGGATATATGCCAAGGATGGTGTTAAGATTCATACTTCCTTTTATGTTGTAAAAATAAAATAAAACTATAACTGTCTATTTTTTCTTACTTACTGTAAAATTAATTGTATTTGTCTACATTCAATTGGCTCTGAACAGCTGATATTCTAAATGAATATTGTAACAGTGCATCTAATTATCTATTGTTTTTTTTTTTTTTTTTAATCTCCAGAACCACGGTTAAGGTATATCTTCAGAGGATGAGATGAATAACTAGCGTGTGTGAAAAATGCCATGTCTGAACAGGATTTGAACCCGGGATCTCCAGATGAAAGGTCGAGACGCTACCACTCCGCCACAGAGCCTGGCAACTCTCTATTGTTTAGTCTACTATCAGCCTCCAGACTTAACATGTTTTATAATATCAATGTATAACTAATTAATAACAACAATGTCATATGTAAAAAATAGAAATTTAAAGATAATAAAATATTATGAAATGTAAACTAATAAGGAATGTTATTTAGTTTATTGAATCAGCAAATAATTCAATGTTTAAATTAATTAATCCTAACCAATGCAGATGTTATTCAAATAGATGGAAAGAATTGAACAGTTATACATTCTTGGTATTTATGTAGATTGGTAGGGATGACTTTTCCTATGAACCTCCCCAAAATATCTCATATCCAGTAAAATGAGCTAAATCTGTAGAACCAAGATACTGAATCAGTAAAGTTAGAATTTTTAATCTCTCCTAATACATATGAATAATGTAGGCAACTTGACAAACTATATAAATCTCTTGGAAAACCTGATTCAGCAGTACTAAATTGTAAACCCACATTCAACATTGGGGTACTGTCATTAATTCTACAAGATATGATTGCATGTTAATTATTTAATTAGGTTTGATATTTTTATTTATTACTGTCTTTGCATTCTTATGTAGAGTATGTGACATGAACAAAGCAACAACTGAGAACTTTTCTTATAATTCTTTCCCAACTAGTCCCCTCATTACATGGACTTCTTTTCATCCTTCGCTAAATCATGTTTTGTTTTTTTTCAAGTTCATACATTAGGACACTTTTAACTTTGTGTATAACACACAGTTTAGTACTTGATAAAACATTATTCACTTTTTCAAATGCTTTAAACTTGTACAAATGTAATATCTAATTTTTGGATTTTACATTTAATATTCTACCTTCCCATTCATCATTCACATAACACATTGCTCTCCAGCTTTACCATCTTTTCAATATTCCCCAACTTTCTTTGAACTGCACTTTCAAATTTGTATGTTTACAGACTTAATTTTCTTTCCATTAATTTTCAATCTTTTCCAATTACTAATTTTAAATTTATTTGTCTAACCATAAAATCTGACATTATCTTCTCTTTCTGCAATTACTTTCCTTTCTTAAAAACTCTGTCAATGATTATTATTAGGAATGTGAGAAGTAAAAAACTGAATTAGATCCATGACTAACCCCCTGATTTAACACAAACACTTCTCAAACACCCTCTCTTAATATACAACTGATTATTACAGCCTTTTATATCGTTTTATAAGTAAATAATATTATTAACAGGTTGAATATAATTCTTTGTTTATTTAATTATATTTACATATTAAAATCAAATCAATTTACATATTAAATTACTACATTTCATTTTCTGTATAATTTCATAAATAAAATGGAATCTGCTCTAAGATCTGAAGCTCCAGCTTATTCATTTACAAAACAATTATTTTTCAATGGTTATTTTTTATAATCATACTGAGTTATTGTTTGAACTTTAACAGAACTTATATTGTGTTTCTTTCTGCTTTGTTATATATTATTAGTGAATAGATCATATATAAAGATAGTATGACTTAGTTCTATTGGTGATATATCTTTGATCAACTTATTTAACTTTTAAAAAACCGTTCTATTCTATGAAATCAATTCATTAAAAATAATACCTTATATATTTCTATAAATTATTTGTGTATCTAGAAAACTGTAAAAGCCATTTAGTATGCTAGCATTAATAGAATATTTTTACCCTTCTCATTTCAATTATGGTATTTTCCCTTTTGTGCCAGATAGTATTATTGTTACTAGAATCTCTACACGAACCAATAATAGGTTTTCATTTTACAGAAACTTTGTGAAATAAAACTTCTAAAATAAAACATGCGTATCTCTGACAATATCTACAGATAATTAAAATGATTTACTGACATCAACTTTTCCAAAACAAATCTGGGCTGATAGAAAATAAGAGAGGTATTTAAAAAAAAAAGAAGATTATTGAAAGTAATAATAATAAAAAAATATATATATATAGTAAATCATCATGTTTTAAATTAATTTATGAAAGAAAATAAATAGGAGAAAAGAAAAGACTCTATGAGGAGATTAGGTAGAATTTCATGGCAGACAGGAAAGTATTTAGTAAAATATTGATGGATCCCAAAACGTATAGGCATAATTGAAAAGGAAAAAGGGTTTACATAAAGTCATAACATTACGTTTTTCTTTTTTTAACAATTACTTTCAGCTAGTTAGATGCATATTATATCATTAATGGCAATAAAAGGTCCACTGTCAAAAGAATAGTGCTGACTGGCTAATGTATGATACAAGCACATCATAAAAAATATTCTATAAAGAAAGAAAAATACTACAGTAAGCATTTATATTATTTTACCAATTGTTAATTTAAAGCATAATTATTTCTATCTCATTATTTTTTACAGTGTCATATAAATCATATCTTTAAAATATTATTTAATTAAAAATTGATAATGAAGAATTTTAAATTATTATGCGTCATTTCATGATCCTATAACCTATCCTGTCTGTCTGATATGAATGATATCTGTAATACAATAGAAGAAAGAGAAATCTTTATTTTATTGAAAACAGTCTTATTTTTGTTTGCGGAATATAATGTTTTTTTTTTCTTTTTTTTTGTATGAACTAGACTTTTATTTGCCAATTTATTTATTTAAAAATAAGCTAATTATCTAATAATAATTCAAATAATTCTAACAAGTTTAAATTAAATTCTCTCTTGATTGGAAGTTCTCCATAGATATAAAAACAAGTAAAAACCTGGCTTTGATGTTGAACTTTCTGGAAGTTTGCATAAAGCTTTAAATTTCTATAATTAGAAACTTGTATTTACTGTTTTATTACTTTCATGATTGCTTAATTTCTTATTTTTTTAAATATTTATTATTTCTTAAGAGAAATTATTTAAAATTTTCTATACTAATTTATTAAATCAGTAAAATGTTATAAAGAATTTGTTTAAATGCACTCTATGAATATTTTAAACCATATAAACAAAAATACCGTTTAAACATCTGTTATAAAGGCTAAAAGCTTATATCACCATTTCCCTTCACTTACATTTCACTTATATTAAAACCATTTCCTGCAGAAAAGGTCTGAAGGTAATAAGATAAAACAAATGATTAAACAGACTGGAATTCTATTTTAAGAGATAAAGTTACAAATTATTCTATGAAAAGAAATGAAAACTGTTCCCTCCATGATAACAACTCATGTAAAGAAAAATTACTTTTAAAAAAATAAACTGAATGAAATGATCAAAAGATTGAAAAAATGAACAAATTTTAATTTTTAAGGGTAATTTTTGGGAAAAATTTAATGATAATAAGTTTTTTAAAAAAAAGCATTCATGAGTAAAATGTTCAAAAAACTCCAACCCCTTTAATGATAGAGAGCTCAATCAATATTTCCATGAACGTAGTAGAACAATGATTAATATTTTATCGCAGGGTCATGTGTAAGAATAGAAGAAAAAAAGGATGGCCTAAGAGGAAGCCTAGACTAGTACAAGTACCACTTGTCTTGTACCACCAAAAGGTAATACTTCATGGAATGAGTGAGGATGATATGCATGAATGTAAATGTAGTCTTGTACAGTCTAGTGTCGACCATTCCTAAGATGTGTGGTTAATTGAAACCTAACCACCAAAGAACACTGGTATCCATTATCTGCTATTCAAATCTGATTAAAAGCCTAGGATTTCAACTTTAGAATTCTTGATTTCAAAATCAGCTGATTTGCAATGACAAGTTCATCAACTAAACCAATCCCCTAGTTAACATACACGTACTAAAACACATACATAAACAAAAAAAAAACACACACACACAATCCCTTCCTATATATATATATATATATATATATATACTTCTTTGGTAAACTTCTTTGGCACTTTTTTCAACTTGAAACAAAACTTAATGTTAATGCGTTGTTCAAGATCCATGTTTAACGACAGACACTGCAAACACAACCTCACTGTAGCAGCTATAGAAGCAGACTGACAAGCCGGAATGTGTTCAAACTTGTCACTGCCTGTCTCAACAAATGAGGGTATGTGACATACTAGTTGAAATAGCTGCAGCGTAAGTAATTGCTGCTATAAAAATTCATTCACCATATTTTTTGATCACACCTCGTATTTATTTTAATTATGTAATAACCATAACACAGAAGTATAAGAAAGGTTTGTTTTATATAATAGCTGATGTTTTTAATTAAATTTTTATAATTCAAATACTATTTTAATGATCCCAACACAACTTTTATAAATTTTTTGATGATTTACATAACTTAAAAAGGTATAAATACATTTTTCAACTTAGATTTAAATTTGAACCTTCAGAAAATTAGTTAAGGTTGAATTTAAAGAATTTTTAAGACATTCCATTAAAAAATTCTTAGGTCAGAGGAATGAAATTTTTTTTATCAAATTCAAACTTTACATGGATTTGGGAAGGAACTTTTTTAAAATCGAGATGTTCTAGGAACTGATGATTGGTTCTGGGTAATGGCATACATTGCATCCCATTATAACTAATAAGTTCAGTGACACCAGGATTATCTTCATTAACTACAAATCTAGAATCGGTTGAACAGTCAACCTGAGACTGTACAAGACTACACTTCATTTATATTCATACATATCATCCTCTAAAGTAATACCTTACAGTGGTTCCGAAGGCTAAACTAAAAAAAAGGATTATCTCCAGGAATCAGAGAAATTTAAGAACTAAGGCAAGAAGAAATATAAAATAACAATGGCTTAAGGAATGTTTTAAAACTAGTTCTCATAATAACTTAGTTAAATAATGTTGAGTATATTTTCCTCTATAAATATACAGATATTTATTATAGTCAGGCAAACTAAAGAATACACCTGATTTTAATAATTTCTCAATGAACCACCATAAAAAATACAACTTACACCAAACGAGAATTTGTTTCTTTCTACATTAAGTTAAAATAACCTTTTTGGCTAAAAAATAATAAATGGGACTTAAACATTATTGACAAAAACATGGGAAACACAATTTTTACATATATACTCTCAAATTTAGATTGTTTATATGTTATCAAATTTTAAATTGTTTTATGCAATATTTAGAATGGTTTGGACCCTTCAAATAAACTGCTACTTTTGTATCCTACTGCAGTGACAAAATAATTTTTTATATTTCATAATATAATATTTTATAAAACACTTTTATAACACAAATTTAAAAATTTAACTACATATAAATTTGAAGTGGGTGTTAAAGAGAAGAGTCAGTTAATTAAAACAAAATTAACTAAAAAACTTTCCAACAATGCCGTGTTGTGTTGTAAGATCAGGAATTTCTTATGTTAAAGGTAAAGTTCTTTTTCTTCTTTGTGCTCACAATAAAGAAAAAGAAATTACATCATAATTATGCAATATAATTATTAAAGTATAAAAATAAGAATTGCAATATAATTATTTCATAACAAACTAAACTAATAAGCAGTTACTTTAATACGGATTTGAATACTAGATCACAGATACTGATGTTCTTTGGTGGTTGGATTTTAACCACACATCTCAAAAGTGGTCAACCAAGGCTGTACAAGACTACACTTAATTTACTTTCATACATAATATCCTCTGAATAATATCCTTTACATATTACATAAAGGATACATAATATCCTTTTTGGTCTGAAGTAATAGCTTACGGTGGTTTCGGTGGCTAAATAGAAAAAGAGAGAGACTCACAAACTATATTGCCTAATGGTCATACATGTTAAAAATTAAAACTTTATGAAAAAAAAAATCAATTAAACTTACTCATATCTTCATGATTTTTCAGATCTCTCTAGCTGCTTATTTCAACTCCAACATATTTGTCAATCGTGGGAATTTCGACTTCAGAAGAACTGACATCAACTACTTACATACATCTTGATAATTTAATAAGTATACATTTTTTTTTTTTTTTTTTGCTATATAATTTTAATTATTTGAAAGCAACTTGTTATAAAATCTCAAAATTTCTATTCAGTTAACAAAAAATTTAAAGCTAAAACATATTTATAATTAAAAATATTAATGAATTACAAAAAAAGATTAAAACAAGTAGAAATAAATCATAACATTTCAGTTACTTAAGATATTGCGAATATGAAGACAAATATCTTATTCCAAGAAACTATAAATATAAGGAATACTCGGTAAAAGTAATACAAGGATTAATTATTATCAACATACATTACAAGTCAAAGTTTAAATTTAACGGTCATTATGTACTTTTTACAAGAAGAAGATATAAAATGCGCTTAATTTTAAGTCATTAACCACATAATTTTCAAGTATTTTTACAATACATGGACAATGTAGTGTTAAACATTACCAATGTTATGAATATTCACAATATACAATTATAACAGATATATTAATTTCATTTTAGTAACATACAATAAGCAAATAATTATTAAGTTCAACTTACAATTTAAAAGCATAAATTAATCATCTAAAACAAAAAAAAAATTGAACATTTTTAGAAATAATAAGCAATAATAGATTTCACTTTTTTAGATATATAAATAATAAATTAATATTCCATATAAAAAAAAAACCTCAAATTATTCTGATAATGGAGTTAAATTGGATTTTTGTTTAATTATATCAAACAAAAATTCAATTTAACTTAACACCTCAGGAATGTATTATTAAAAATATAAATAAAAATAAAATAAATTTGAAGTATTTTTACAATACATGGATTACACAGTTTTGTACATAACAAGTGTTATGAATATCCACAATATAAAATTACAAAAACCTCATTTTATGAAACTGTAAATGTAACACAGGGAATACTCATTAAAAATAATACGAAAATTAATTATTATTAATGAAGTAATACTACAAGCTAAAATTACTACAATATATACACAATAAAAATAACTGAACGCAATTATAGAAGTAATACATTTAATTTAAATTATTAAAAACATGTATTACAAAAATAATTTATATTTTAAAACAAGTTTGGTACGGAGTCAATAGTTTTGTTTTAATAAATCATATAACATGTAAGCAAACACCAGAAATATTTGAGAAATAAGTACATACTTGCTTAATTAATAGCTAATTTTACTCAAAAGTTTCATTACATCAAGAATACAGATTTTAATCATTTATATAATTATACAATTTCTGTTAAGTCTTTTTTTTTAATCTAGTACTAAAATCAAAATCTTAAGTGCTCTCTTATTGATGATGAGTTACAATGCATTAAGTTTATTCATGTAAATTAGAAAACAGGATTATTTTTTTTTTTAACTCTTATAGAAATGTTACTTAAAATCCAAATTAAATAGCTGTTTGGATTATTAAACAATGGGTAAAATGAATAAAAAGGAGTTGAAACTATCACTGTGGTATTTTTAAGCTGTAACTACCCTTGATGTGAATAAAAGTAAGTTAAAACTACCCTCTGTAGTAACAACTTGTTTTTCTATAAAGGTAGTTATAACTTCACTTTTAATGAGAATAAAGTGAAAATGCAACTACTTAAGTGTAGCTACAGCCAGTTACTTTTATAAGTCAGTTAATAATAAGTATAGTAAATAGAGCCAGTTACTTTTATACAGATTTGAATACTAAAATGTGGTTAGTGGCTTTCATAGCCCACCGGGCTGGTCTAGTGGTTAACACGACATCGCAAATCTGCTGAAAACTAGATAGTGGATCCTTTGGTGGTTGGATTTCAATTAACCACATTTCTCAGGAGTGGTTGACCTGAGATTGTACAAGACTACAATTCATTCACATTCATACATATCATCCTCATAATTCATCATCTGAAGTAATAGCTTAAGGTAGTTCTGGAGGCTAAAACAGAAAAAAAAAAAAGGCTTTGCTGCCATATCCTGGCATCATGGACAGTTTCAGGCCCCTCAGAGCTTACATTGGTAAATACTTCATCTGCATTACAAGTAGTTTGTATATTAGGGCTGGCATATACTTTACTGTTAATATATTCATCCCTGTATAGTTGTGGTTTCTTTATTTCTATATAGGTACAATCCAATGCGCCTATTGCTGTTGTTATAGTAAAACATCTCTGTCATAGAAACTTCACCTCATTTATTCCTCGCTCCGTTTGCAGGAACTGTAACCAGTTATTTGCTTTAGTAATAATCTTGTCCATAACAAAGTTAATCATCTTACACTCAGTAGAATGATGGACACTGAAGCCCAGTGCAATCCCACTCTGAAAACCTGGGTCGCCAAGGAATCTTAAAAATATTTCCATTTTTTTCTGGATGATAGTTCACCTCCTCGAGGTTTAGGTAAAAATTATTCTCCTAGAATATCTACATTTTAATTTTCAAACCTTAATAGCTCTTTACACCTATAAATTTTTAAGATGCAATTTTTTGAGATGCAATTTTTCTTCTCACAAAGTGTCATAAACACTGCAATAGCTACGAAATTTAAAATTAGTCTGCTCTGCATCAAAAGAAGGTTCTTCCTCTTATGAACTAAGATTGGACATGAACGGAGTGGCATTGCAAGGTAGGAGGTAGTGGGAACAATGAACAAGCTGCAACGTGAGTAATAGTTATTGCAATTACCGTTAGTTGTATCTTCAGTTTTTTCAGATACCACTCCCGTCAGGGTAGATACAAGTATAACTACCTAAATGTAGTATTTGTTTATTCACTTCGAATTGACTTAAAGCTATCACTAAACCTACCATCAAGTTGCTAAGTTTTATTCTATTAAACGGCATTTGTACGCGTGTTTGTGCGTTCCCCTTAGCTTAGTACCGGAATGTACAGATCACTAGCGGAAAATCATGATTCGTTAGTACATGTCTCGAGGAGGTCAGAAGTATACAGGTATTAATATCGATATACTGTATATATATATATATATATATATATATATCGATATATGTGCGAAATACATATACCGAAGTTTTGGGAAAATTTAGTACTCTTTTAACGGATCCGAATTTTTTGACGAAAGCCGCAAATATCTCGAAAACGGTCGGTCCTAGCGCTCTGAAAAATTTTGTAGATCTCTCTCGATGGTACGCCATCTGCTCCCACTGCCACCGTAATATCTGTGCAAACGGGCATAAAAAAAAATTGGCAAAAACTTCAAATTTTTTTAATTTGAAGCTATGATTTTTGTTTGCATAGTCTTACATATTATCTTCAAAGCTTGTTACTGCCTTTAATTTAAGAGTGGTATTTTAAATTGTATTTTAATATATTTTTACTTCCTTGCAGGAAGTAAAGGAAGTATTGTTTATTTATTTATGTGAATTTTTTTTCTTCATAAAATAATCAACTACAACCAAACAGTACACACTAAAATTTTCCGATCACTAACGTAAAATCCCGATTCGTTAGTACCTATCAATTTCTTAAGTTAAATTTCTAATTCAACTTTCATTATATCAAGTTTCATCATAAAAAAAAATTATTTTTACACAATAGGTAATCAATTTTGGATACCTAATAATCCCATTCCGAGATGCCGCTCGCCATGGCAACCCGCCCGTAAAGCGTAGATGCAGAGGTGGGGCGAATGGACGTCCTGCAGTTATTATATGCATATATATTATAATATTAAATATATAGTATTTTCATTCAGTTTTTTTCCATATACATACATATCTATGAAAAAAAAAACTATATACGTATATATATATATATATATATATATGAAATAGAAGTCCAAAAAATTTAAGTTATTTAAAAAGTTCATTAAGTTTAGCCAGTATCATCACCTAAATCACTGTGACTTCTACGTATCAGTTTAAATCTATGTTAAAATGCCTTAATAACATATTAAGGAAGAATACCCCTGTTCATTATCTGTTAATGATCAAAAGGTTTTATAGCAATATTACTGGACAAAATGAGGAATTCATGCACTAATCTAGTCTGCTCAAACATTAACAGTTAATTCTCTGGTGATTTTCTTCCACAAAGTACTTCTGTCAATATACTAATGTTATAATGATGGTTTATTATCAATAATATTCAATTACCCATTTGAAGTTTCCATCAAACAACATTTCAGGAATCATAGTAATATCAGAATGGATAATATGGCTAATGATGGCTGGCCAGGTTCAAGTATTTTTAGTGGCTACATCAACTCTCTTGCCTGAGTTTCTTGTGTGGCTAAAAACCCAGAAAAAACTGATATGTGTAAGTAAGGGCTAATTCTGTAATACTACACACTGAAAAACCATTATCTTCACTTGTGGACATAAATAGTCCAGCTTTGGTGATTCTTAAAATTCCAGTTCAAATTTCTTATCATACTTCCTTTATAGAAGTTTTAACACAGTCGCTGATTCATTTTAAAGGGCAGGTTTTCGCATTCAAGGGCTGGGTAGATTAATCAAATTTTCTGGTCCACTTATTTTACTTAAAATTTTCAGTCAATAACATGACTATGAGATTACTATCTCACCAAAAGGTTATCAAAAGGCATTGCTTTGTACCTTTTAACCAGCCAATGGGCCAAACTTACAAAAGTGGTTCACTTTTTATCTTGGTAATTGATTTATAAAATAAGTAAACATCTTCTTCTTACTAGAGAATGTTGTAACCAAATAATTATGTCAAAATTAAATGGAAACAGTTTCTTTCATTCAAAGTAATACAGGATGTACCTGTAAAAAAAACGTAATGTTCTATTTTGTGACTGTAAGAAACAGTTAATACATGAATAAATATTATGATTACAAAAACAAATAAAAGTAAAATATCTAAATGTCTTTATTTTTGTTTGATGTAATTTTTATTACTTTGATTTCAGTTTGAAGATGGAAGAACTATTTTTAATGACTTGAATAATTCCAGCAATGAAATAATAAAATAGGGATATTTATAGAGATTAGATTAAATGCTAGAAAAACTAAATAAATAAATATATTAATGAAAATTATGCTACAAAATCAGGTATTATTCTAATACTGGTGTGACTAAACACTTTAAGTACAGTACCTACAGAGTTTATGTGAAATGATAAAAAAAATGGAATGTACATATTATTGAAAATCATACCATAGAATTGGACACTATTTTAGTAATAAGTAATGTTGGAGCTGGCAAATCAATAATTGTTCAATTTTATTGCTACAGGTAATAAGAAATATTGCCATTTAAATCTAAGACAATGGCTTTCTTGAGTAAGCTAACAGTTAAGATGAAGTTAGTTCTTGGGAAAACTATTCTTGAGTAGATATCACACTTAGATAGTATTTCAAACATGACCTAACATCTTATAAGAATGAAGATGTTTTATATCTTTAATAAATTTAGAAGCAATACATACCACTCTAAAAATTAAGTCTAGATAGGAAACTAAACTAAAATTTCATAAAACATTGGCTGTTCCAATCCTACTTCATGGGAATAACAAACGGGCGACACCAAAAAAAGGAAGAATCTGTGATTCAAGCTGTCGAAATGAGATATCTAAGAAGAGCAGTGGCAAGTTACACCAGGTTAGACAAAAAATATAAGAAAGATATTAAATGAGAACCCAATATGATGCCAATGTTAGTCGCAATTAGAAATTATAAAGCTAATTGATATTACCATTTAAATAGAATCTCATTACAATGTTTACCAGTTAAAGCTTTTGAATATAATCCTTGTGGAAGAGGCAATCAAGGAGACCAAATAAAAGATGGCTGCCAGTACAGGCTGAATAAGCCTATCCTTGATAAAGCAAAGAATAAAAAGATAATAAACTATTATCTTTGGAAGAATTAGACATTATTTTAGTATTAGGGAATGCTGGAGCTGGAAAAACAACATTCGTTCAATTTATGGCCGGAGATAATAAGAAATTGATTTCAAAAGAAGTTGATAATGACACTGCAGAATAACCTACTGAAGTTGATAAAGTTGGAATATCAACTATTGAATCAAACACTTTGTACCCAGAATAAGTATTACAGAATTCCAAAACATCCTTCTCAGATACTCCTGGTTTTAGTGACACTTGAAGCCCAACACATGAAATTATTATCACTTATGTTTTGAAAAAGTATTTAAAAGATATAAAAAAAGTAAAAACAGTTCTGTTAGTGACATATAACTCCATCCAATTAGGAGTTTATAAAGATGATTTAATAAATTATTAAAAATTTATATTTCTCTTTAAAAAATATTGAACATTTTAAAAACAGTATCGTCTTGGTTGCAACAGAGGTAACAAATTTATATACATTAATTTATAGTGAAAATAAAATAAAAAGAGTTGCAAAATATTCATATGATGTTGAAAGATCACTGAAAGAAAAATTAAGTAAAACATTAGATACAAATGAGCAACAGTTTATACAAAAGGCCCTAAGAGTCATAATTACTTTAAAAGACACGAATGAAAAAGGTAATTATAAAATAATTAACATATTTCAAAGACCTTCTTCTAGGCCTGGGGAGTGTAAACTAATTTGCCAATAGTTAAAAAATAATAAAGAATTTTTACAAAAAAATAATTTTTAATAACATTAATGTATTATCCTGCTCATTTAAAAATAATTTAGATTGTCTATTAAGATATTTAAATGGCAAAATAAGATCAAAAAGATCAAAATAAGATTGTAAAAATAAATTTTATAATTACACTGACATTTATAAATTATAATTAAACTAACATTTTTTTTAACCTCCAGGACCATCGACGGGTATTGCTTCAGAGGATGAGATGAATGATTTGAAGCTTGTGTGAAAAAGCCATGCCTGATCAAGATTCGAACCCAAGACCTCTGGATGAAAGGCCGAGATGCTTCCACTCATGCCACGGAGGCTGGCATTTATAAATTATTAACTGAACTTAAAGAAACTCAAATAAGATTTGAAATATTAAAAAATGATTTAGAAAATACACAAATTTGATGGCATATAATTATTTACGAAGTTTTTTATCATATGAAAATACAACAATAAAAGATAACATTTATCTTGAAACAAATGAAATATCCAATTACATACATAAAAAGAAATATTTTACTAATACTAATGTAGTGTTATCACCAGTCATGTGGTCTCAAAAGATGACCCCTGTCATAAATTACATTACAGATTCTGTATTATGGTATGGTGTATTAAGGAAAATATTTGTTCATTTATCATCATATAAAGTTCATGAATTAAAGCTGAAATTTTACAATGAGACAACTTTTAATGAAAATAATCAGGAAAAGAAATCGGTATATAAAATACTGTTATCAAATTCTCAGTTTTTATCTGATAAATATATTAATGTATACTTCAGAACAGTTTCATTAACAGATAAAAAAATTGTAGAACTGGAAGATGTAGTATCATTAACAATGAAACAGTCATTAAATATTACATGTAATAGTCATGGTGAGTTAACAGTTACTGGAATTTTTGTTAAAGTTACTGAAATAAATACAGAAAATCTAATTAGACATTATTGTGGGACAAAATGCTGCAAGTTATTGTTATTAGAGCAGTAAACACAATATTCATAGATGGAGATTTTGATGCTAATGTCTTTAATGGTGTTGATAATAATGGCACCAAGATGGGAAGTAATTGGAGCAAGGAAAATAAAACTTGATGGCAATTCTGGACAACATCACATAGAATTGCCTGTTAATTCATATACTTCAGATGGAGAGAGCGGTGCTATTGGTTTACCAAGAAAAACTGGAAAAAATGGAGAAAATATTTTGGGAGTTGGCATAGATTTCATTAATGGATTGGCTTTAAGTGTAACAGCAAATGGAGGTACTGGGGGGGAAGGACAGAATGGTGGAAATGGGTTAAAATGGAAGAAAAAGTAAAAGTGCATCAGAGTTAATTGAAAATATAATCTCAGGAATAAATACTGATCTTCCACAGCCATCATCTGATACTCATTGGTACTTTTTTTAATAATTCTACAAATATTTATTACTACAAGTGGAATTCATTGAAACTGCACTTATTGATTCACTGCTTATTGTTAATTTCAATCCTAGTAAATTATTAGATCATAATTTATGGAAATAAGAGCATGCATCCCAACCCCCGTAGGGGAAGACACCCACCAAGTGACGATTCGGGTCACCACACCACCCCTCCCGTTTCTAGACCTGTGGGGCTTTACCGGGAGTGGTCTTATTGACCTTAGTACTGATTACATATCTCAGTCATCAGCCAGGCCTCGGTCGGGATGCTCCCGATGCAAATGCCGTGGTCGACATTTACAATCAGAGTAAGATACCTCAGCAGCAAACGCCCTCGCCGTAGGCTTAGGTCGACCTACACGTAG
>JAAAKQ030467031.1:0-14571 GCA_010016005.3 Zanna intricata | reverse complement strand
TGGTTCCAACACATCAGCTACATTATTCACAAAATAACACTATTTTAAGCAATATAATGCCGTGTGTGTGTGTGTGTCAAAAAACCACCTCACAGTGAAAAACTGGTGCCCTATTTTTACAAGAAAATTACTGGGCCAAGTTTTATTGGCCCAACTTTGCAGTAAATAAGCATTTTTATGAAGATATTATAACTAATTTTATTGCTTTTTTATAGACTTTATTCCCTCCTCTCTTGGGTCGGACCTACAATGAAGTATTGCTCAACCCAGGGGGTGTCCTTGCCAATAGTGAGCCTACCCACCCATCAGCTGTCAGTCCGGCACGGCAGGTCAGTCCACCGATCCGGATCTTATTCAAGTGCCTTGACTCTAACCGTGGCACGGAGGCCAGGCCCGGCTCTGATGTGCCCAGCATTTCCCACCTCCGACTCGGTCTTTTCTTTTCATGCACATCTAGCATAAAGCGCTCCCCCCCGGTTAGAGTCTTTTCTTACTATTTTTTTTTTAATTTTTTACACAAGATCGGAACACGTACTAATACCCTCTTAACCTGTCGGTCTCCACTTTCCTTCTGAGCACTGAGGTAACGAATTTGTCCACGGCATCCTAGGACTGCCGTGAGCGAATCGGGTCATAACTTTTGGAGTTACATTAGACAGGCCCTCCCTCGTGCAAATATCTTCCCACGTATGATAATCAAAGAGAGTGTACTCAGGAGTATCCACCCAAAAGGAGCAAAGGACTCATTCCAGGGATTCTCTTCTTCCAATTCTATGCAGGTAACTTCCACAAGTGCCGTGACCAGTATAGGCCTGCGTGAGTAAGTAGTTCAATTCCCTATGCCTACTGCCACACCATGAATCCAAATCAAGAATGAGTCTCCTTGTCCATTGAGCTTTTTCACCCACAGCCCATCTGTATCTGACATCAATTTGAGCCTCAGTTTTATCTGTGCCACCATTAACGGTCGTCCCTCTCTTCAATCAACAGGTCGATCGGATGCACCGTCAACAACACATAGACCGCCTCGTAGGACACGGTACGGCAGGCAGAGTAATGATCTATGTATGGATTGTAGAGAGGATAAGTTCCTTTAATTCAATATAGCCTTATGCCAAAACAGAGGCAGCATCCAGCAAGACAGAAGAGATCGACGAGACGATTAGTCTTTTGGCCAGTCCGGGAGCCACCATATTAGACATTAATACCTGGAGGAATCAAAGAGCAGTGTCAGCCCTTCCACCCGCATATCTAATACGCTCGCTAAATGATAAGAAATGGTCGATCAACACACCAAGACATTTAATAATAGATTTGGAGTCCAGTCGATGGTCTCCGGTACTCAAATTGACTGGTCCAACTCGACTACGCCCAGAGAGCACGATGAACTCACATTTGTTTGGAGCGAGTTTTAAGCCTTGTCCCTTCATCCATGTGTTGGCTAACAACACCGACAACTTATTTCCTTTCTCCTCGATCTCCATTTCGATGTTGCCGGCAACCAATATCGCCAAATCATCAGCGTAAGCTACGATTTCAGTGTAGTCAGGCAGTTTGATTCTTAAAACGCCATCATACACAATGGACTACAAGAGGGGGCAAGTACCGAGCCCTGCGGTACACCACAGGTGATTTTGAAGAAAATTCTAGAATCGTCAGTATTGGCGTAAACCTACCTATCACGTAGATATTCTCGAATTAGTCGCTGAAGGTATACGCTTATTCCACGGTTTCTTAATGCCAACATTATTACCTGCGATGTTACTGAACCGAACGTGTTCTTGAAATCAGTAGTATTAACAATGGGAGCCTTCTGGTCCTCTAGGTTCCTATTCTAACCCCCTCAGACCATGTAATTAACTTTCTTACAGCCTGGGTCGTTGATCGCCTCTGTCGAAAACGGTACTGATGATCATGCAGGTCGCCAGTTTCATCCAATTTATTTAAAATTCTACTTGCCAACATTCTTTCAACGTTCTTGCCTAAGTTGTTTATAAGGCATAACGGGCGGTACTCCTGTGCTATACCCTGATCTTTATGTTTAGGCCAAAACAATAACCGTACTCCTTTAAGTATTCAAGAAAGACGTTATTTTCAAGGCCATGATTAAATGCCTCTACCAACGACCAAAGAGGCAATCTAAGGAGAACCTTTAACACCGCTGCATGTATACCGTCTGGGCCTGGAGTCTTCATTGCGGAGAGCCTACCAACAGAAAAGGTAACTTAATCTAACCTAAACCTCCTACAGAGGTTTACGTTTTCGTTCTCCTCAAGATCAATGTCGACTTCATCACCGCTAGGAAATAATTTGCAAATCTGTGCTTGGGCCTGTTCCTCCGTGAGGACGGGCAATCTTCTACCAAACCTCTTGGTTACTATTTGAGGCCCGCCCCCAGGAATACTGGTCATGATCCTAGCATAATTTATACAAATACGCTGCCTTGGATTTTTTTTATTGAATAATTAAAGGGGTTACTGTAATCCAGGAACTGCTGCGCCACCTCTGCATAATCGTCATTATTAGCTCTAAGCAAACGATGCTTCCTACGATGTAACAGCTACAGTTCACGCCGTTTTCCAGCGATCTGCAAGGTCATAGACAGATTTGAAGCGTGAATTCTTGGCCGGCAGTCTGTCAATCTCTCTCTTGATAATATACTGCAACGTCTCAGGCAGGATAGGATCTCAATAAGTGATGTGGGTTAAGGTATTTGCCATCACTGTTTCCACTTGGCGTTGTGTTAACCGTCGAGACCGATCGCACGTCTGAATGGGGAGGGTGTTGTCGCTAATCTCCAGCATTGTGGCCAAGTGATTGCTAGCTGTTTTCTTATCCAAAATACTCCATGTGCATGTACAGTTACGCCATCTCTCGTCCAAGAGGGACAGGTCAAGAACTGAAGCACGACCACGCGCTCTGAAGGTAGGAGTGCCATCGTTAACATAGTACAAACCGGTAACAGACATTAAATCAGTCAATATATCACCACGTCTATTAGAGTAGCTACTTACTGCAACCAAAGAGGGATTTGAAATTAAAAATCTCCCTTACCTATTATCTTTTTATTACAGCTCACTATGAATGCGTGTAATCTATTTATAAATGCTGCGTAGTCCTCAAATTTGCAATTTGGCGAGACATAAATCCCGATTAAGATTAACTCTAAGAGTTAGATGGCCACTATGCCCTAGCATCTATTCTTCAACTGCCATGCCAGCCTACCACTGATATCTCTTAGCAGCTGAAACTCTTAGCAGCCTCAAATCGATTTGGTTCCGAGGTCACCAGGAAGTCTACAGAATGGTAAGCGGCCAACTGAAGAGTACACTCCAGTTTGCGTTTGTCAGCATCAACCTAATCATTTCTGGATATTACGCACATCCAGCCTCCGGTGCGATGAGCGACTCCCCCCACAATCTAAATAAACACTTCTTTGGTTCCTTACATTCGCTTATCTTGTGGCCTTTATCACTACAGTTAAAACAGTTCAGTCCGTCTTTTATAGACTTAGAGTAGATAATGTTACCTACTACAAAAACGATACATTACACACAGCAGCCAAAACTAAGAACTTATTGATGATCCTTAATTTCAACAGGATTATGGCCTTCCCATCCCTCCTGATCTCATATCACCAAATATTTACTTTTCTTAGGGTCTTTTGAAAAATATTGTGTAAAATGATAACCTAATTATCACTGAATACTAACATTGTAAATGGAATTAAAAAAATTATAGGTACGTTATAAAAGATAGCTACGACGAAATAAAGTATGATTAAAATAAATAAACGTAAAAGATTAAGACAATTGGTGGTGCACTTTTCAATAGTTATAATTTTTTTTAAAATGCAAAATAAATAAAAAATTTTATTTATTTTTACTAATTGATGTATTTATTTAGCTTTTTTTTTGCATGAATTTTAGACTATTTAGTATAAATATGTAGTTTAACAAACTGCATCTTACCGAAGGAATGATTTTATTAAAATTAGTTAAAAAATTTTTTCCCATACTATTATTTTATGACCTAATGGTACTTTTGTTAGAGATCTCTGCTTTTTCAGAATTAAATCTTTTTGTAGTAAATTAGTATGTAAAAACATAATTGAACTTTTAATTGTGTGATCATTTAAGTCATTTTTTTATAAATTTTATAAACCATCTTTAAAGAAAAACCTACTTTGAATTGCTGAAATGGAAAAAAAAATAATTTAATTTTTAGAATTTAAAAAACATAATAATGTTCTTAATTAATTTAAAACAAAAAAATCATTTTTGCCGAGATCTTTAAAAAAAATATTCACCATAGATCACAGAAAAAGAAAAAGCTGTCTATTGTAAATGAATTTTAACAAAATTATGTAGATAACAATAAAAAATTATACAAATAAACATATACAGATAATGTATGAAGTAATGTAAAATATTACAAGAGATGTTCTACAAATAAAAAAAAAGTTTAAAAAACATGGATCTGGAAATGGTTTAAATTCTTAAATTAGTTAGAAAAAAAATTTCACTCCAATTTCTGCTCTAAGGGGAAAATGAAGCAAACTCAATTTAAATAAAGGGATAGATTTGATGGTCACTTACAATTTTTAATCTGAAAAATTAAAAACCTAAGTTAAACAACTGTATCTCTATCAATGTTTTTGAAAATTATTGTAGACCCAAAAAATTACAGCAAAACACATTGTTTTAGGTTTTATGAACAATAATGCTGTTAAATTTCCAGTAAACAAATAAAAATTTTCAATAAAATTTGTAGAGAATACATTCTTTGAAAATTTATCTAGATAACATCAAATAAACATGAAGAATTTAAGAAATTTTGTTTTTATTAAAAATAAAGATTGAAATGTAACAAAAAAAAACTTATAATAATTTTAAAACTTTAATAATTTTTAAATTATTAATGTTAGGAAAAAAGAAATACCTGGCAAGACATGAAAATAAAAATAATTGGTTGATCACTATAATAAAATGTAGTTAAAATGATTTCAAGACCAATTTAAAAAATGATTCTGAAACTACACAGACTCAGGTGATGGACAGTAATTCTACTGCAAGCATAATTCCATTTATTTAAAAAGTGACTCATAATTTGGGAATTCTTTTATAATAATTCAAACAATTTTCTATTTTATTTATACCACTACATAATTATTATTTTGATAAAATTAAATATAAAAACAGCAAGTTAAAACTTTCTTTTTATATAAGAATTATGCTTTTCAGAGCTCTTCTCCCATGTTTAGATAAAAATCTATTAAAAAAAAACATGCTACCAAAATATGTGAAGTCAAAATGTGTGTAATTATTGCTGTTTAGCTTTTAAACATAAGTGGCCTTAAGCTATGACAACAATACTTGATTATTCTGTTTGCAGTAAACAGTTTGTTTACCGAATTGAAACCACAAACCATAAAATTGTCACATATAAGAGTAAAGAGTCAAGTCTTAATTTTTAAAATGTATAAATAATTTATATTTAAGAGTAATCTTATCTGATGTATAAGTGAAAAAGATTTTCGACAACTTTTCGTAGATGCTATCGTGAAATTATCTACTTAACCAGTGAAAATAGATTTAATAAATCATAATACTCAATACAAACAATAAAATATCCAACTTAAAACAAAAGAGACTATTAATAAAAAAAAAAACCACTCTGAACAAAGAAGTCATCAACATTTATGAAATCAATGAATACTAAGTAAAAGGTATGGTAATTTTTTGTTACAAATAGTGCAGTTTTAGGCCATGTTCACAAAGATACAACATTACAAGGTAAATAAATTTCCAGCCCATCACAGCGCAATGGGATTAAATGTTGACTAAAACTGACCACAAAACTAGAATGATAACCTGCAACATCTCAAATGCATTTATATATTTTAAAAAAAAGGGGTTGGATTAAAATAATAAATATTATTACGATTTTATTATTTCACAGGTAATTAATTTCGTTCAGTAGATAATCTTAAAAAAATAAAATAAATAATTTTAACTAAAGAATTTCAGAAACTTTAGAGGGAAATTCATATCATGAAACTAAATAGAAAAAAATTAAAATTTATAAAAAAAACCTTACTAAATACAAGAGTAATTAATGTAATCTTTTTTAAAATATTTTATTAAATCAAAATAATCTAATTTTAATATTAAAAACCATATCAATAAATAAAAATCGTAAAGGTTAAGAAGTTACAATAATCAACAATAAGCAAAACACGAAAATTATACCAGCAATTACTATAAATAATTAAACTAATTCTACAAGTAACAGGACTTAGAGCAACTACTGGCCAATAAGCAACATGTACTTACAAACACGAAGTAAGAACCTAAAAACACATGGAACACGGATCAGCTGTAAACCCGGGACGTCTTCGTAATTTATAAGAACGTAGTCAGGTTAGCCAACTTGCGTAACAAAAAAATAATCCATCATTCCGCATTTATTTTGTTAAATTTCTCTTTAAAAATAGGATTTCTGTCTTAGTTCACTTTTTTTATAACATATTTTACTTTTTGCTTGATATTCTTAAATATTTTTTTTTAAACTGAAATCATGGGATTGTTTTACCAATAAGTTAAGTTCAACTAACTTCGCGATCTGTGATCCTTGGGTTGTGTGACAAAAATTGACGTTATTGATATGAATTTGCGGTTTTTTTAATTTTTTCTTGATTTTGTATCGTATCTTGTACGATTTGCAGGTAATTATTATCGTTTTACACAATTAATTTTATTCGTTACAGCGTTTGAAATAGCGTGTTTTAATAAACACATTCCTTTTAACCTAAAAGTACTTTTATGTTAAATATTCATTTAACATTTTTTGTTAAATATTGTCATGTTAATTTTTTTTCTTTTAAATTTCATTATTCGACAATGTGGTGATCAAAAAATTTATTGATATCTTCTTCATTAAAATTTTAAACTTGAAGTTTGATGATTTCCTTCTTTTTTGGGAGTTATGAAATTGTTTGTCTTAGATGTTAATGTGAACTTGTAATTCGATGAAAATAGTGAAATGTTATACATAATATGTTGTTGCAGATATACTACATTACACAACCAAGAATTTCAATATAAGAAGTGAATTCATTATATTAATAATTTCTGGTGTTAGTACTTGACCAAAAAACTTATTTTTTTAGCAAGCAAAATTAAATGTTTTATTTTCATTAATGAATTTCTGCTAAAGCTTTTTCATTTCACAAATGATAACAATTACTCTAAATCTTATTTTATTTATCATGCTGTTAAGTTTTAGTTACTATAAACTGACATCACACTGATTAAAAAATAGCAAAAATACATATTATTATATGTTACTAAAACTAAGGTGGCTTCCTTAACTTCCTTCCTAAAACTAAGGTTAACCAAATGTTTTATCTTTTTTTTTTATTCGTTTGGCATTATGAGAATTGCTAATAAATTTTTTTTATTCAGCATAAAACATGTCAGTATTTGAAATATTTTGAGAATTTATTTATTAAAAACAATACATTGTAAAATTACTGATCACTTTGTTAATCAGAACCTCTTAAATGATTAAAACCCCTTAAATTGTTTAACAAATTTTACTCTTCAAAATTGTTTAAAATTTCAGCTCGATGAAACATACTAATAATTAAAATTTTAGCAGCTTTCAAATTATTATTTCTAATTAATTTTAAGAATTTTATGCTAACCAGTTACTGGTTCTGAAATAAATCCTTGGCAGAATTATAAACAGATAAATGGAAACCTAGATAGGTAGCTTAGGTTTAGATAAGTAACATTTTTAATAAACATTTATTTGAGCATAATCTTGATTTACAATTTAATTTTAAGAATTATTGATCAAATCATTGGAATGAAAAGCATTTGTTTTAACTGGTTAGTGGGAGAAGCTAAATATCCAACAGAAATGAAAAACATTCAGGACTATTATGCCCATTAAATAGATTATCATGCTCACTGCTACAAGTGAATAAATTCAGGCTTTAGATCTTTTATTTTTGTGAATAATTACAGGATAAAATAAATCCATGATAAGTAGATTTAAGTGATAAAATTAATTAAATCTAGTTAGTAAACTTCTAAGAGTAATAAGAAGCAATTAACAATCTGTAGAAAATACATCCATGTATACAAAGGTAAATACAGGCTGATTTCAGTATATATCCATAACAAATATAGAATGTTCTTTTGGATTTGCTAATATCCAAGACACCAAAATAATATTTTGATAAGAATTTTGTTAACTTTATTCACTGAAGTGTGCCTACACAGAATTGTTGATGTAAGAAAAAAGTCAAAATTTATTAAGCTGTATAATTAATCAGAATTATATAATATCTTGAAATTTAAGTATTATTAAGAACTACAGATTATTACATTATGCAAGAGTTACAGAAGATCTCCCATAGTTCTGTAATTTGCTTATTAAAACAATAGGTATAAAAATTACATTCAAAACTCAGTTTCTGTTTAAATGGAAATGTGCTTCCAGAAGATCTTTTGAGCACTCTTATTCAGCTCTCTTGTAATAACAAGAAATATACACCCAATAGGGTGTATAGTTCTTTAACACTAACTCCTTTGTTAGGAAGTAAAAGATTATGTTTGATGTAGGTCCAAAGTTTATATAGTACATTCAAACAGTATGACATTTATTATGTTCTGAAATTGACAACACATTAAATAACTCTGTTAGAATTCAAATTATTAGACCTTATATCAAATGGGTTTTAACAACATAAAAAATAAAGACATCAAAAATGTGTAAAAAAAACCTTTATACTTAATTTCTTTTTAAAACACTTTTTGTTTCCATAAGATTTGCAATTTCAAAAGGGTAACTACATTTTTTTTACTCATTAATAAATATTGTGAATTATTTTGCTATTGAATAATATCTTGACAACAATGATATAACTATCGGTTGCTATTTCCCCTCTGATTAATGTTATACAGTGGGCAATTTTACTTAACCAAATGTCAACTATCATCCCATAATTCTGGTATTACCATATTTACTTTACAAGCATAAACTAAAAGAGTTCAATGAATTCATGATCCTAGGTGTTGTGAATTTAAATAAGATATTCTGAAAACTAATTAATGAAATCACAATAGTATATAAATTAATTGCCACTGGCATTTAAAGGCAATTTGTGACGATTCAAAAACAATTTCAATTTTTAATTATCAGAAATTGTGCAACTTGCTATAGAATGCAGTATTTTAGCAAGGGTTATGGTCTTAATTGAAATTAAGTTCAGTTGTACAGCAATGGCAAAATAAATTACTTTAAAAAAAATAAAATAAAAACAGAAATATGATTATATTTCATTTATTCGCTACATTAAAATATAGATAAATGTAATTATAATTTAGAAAAATAAATGGTGTCAGTTTCTACTCCTCTCAGCTTCTACTGAGATGAACATCATGTGTCCTGAGCTTCTACTCATTGGGTTGGTCTAGTGGTGAACTCATCTTAAATCATCTGATTTCGAAGTCAAGACTTCTGAAGTTCAAATCCTAGTAAAGGCAGTTACTTTCATACAGATTTGAATACTAGATTGTGAAACCGGTGTACTTTGGTAGTAGGGTTTCAATTAACCATACATCTCAGAAATGGTAGACCTGAGACTTTACAAAACTATACTTCATTTACATTCATACATATCATCCCCATTCACCCTCTGAAATATTACCTTTTGTTGGTTCCAGAGACTAAACAGAAAAAAGGTACCTCAGCTTCTAGTTTTAGCATTTTGTGCAATTATAAGCGAATTGGCTGATTGACCGGCATCATTCCACAGGCTTAGGTCACTGCACTGTTGAGCTCTGATAAAAGAATAGACTGTACTATGGACTAGTAGAAAGTGTCCTGAATTCAGTCCATGAAGTGGAGCTCCTTCCCCTACTTATTTACTTACTGACTAGTAAGTAAATAAATTAATTATATATTTTATTAGTTATTCTGAAATTTTTTTTTTTTTCAACATTAAGAAGTTTTTTTTTTTAATTAACTCATCAGCTCAGAAGTTGTGTTTCAAAAAATTGCACCCATCAGGTTATTGTTATAACTATTAAAAAAAACTCATATACAGTAAAACTCATATATATTAAGTTCTCATATACAGTATATATATCATTCTTAAATCTTCCAATTTATAAAAAGTTGTGTTTTGGAAAATTGGAGTTGTAGGAACATAAATATTATTATCTTGAAAATAATTTGATTGTGATTATTAAAAAATAAATTAATGCTATAATTTTACCAAATTATTTAGTATAATTAAAATTAGTTTTATTTTTCCTTTAGGTATATGCTATTTGAAATATTTTAGAAATCTCTTTCCAGTTTAAGCAATTTAACTAATAATATAATTGTAAGATATTACTTCATAAATTCCAATTTCATCTTCGACTGGTTTAGGTTTATAATATTTTTCATATATTTGTTTCTGAAGCTTTTTTATTTTTTATATGTATTGTTTTTTTATGGATTTTAATACAGCTTGAGTTTCAGAATGTTAGTGTATATTAATCATTGTAAAATAATTTATGTTTTTGTAAAATTTGTGTTGATGTCTTGCAGTATTGTCATAGTTATTATTGCAGGGTATGTTAATGCAAATTTAAAACTATCAAATTTCATCAATTCAAAATGACTATCTGCTGGTAAAATAATGAATTTTTTTTTAACAATTAAATTTTCTGTTAAAGCCACTGTAAGCAAACATTGAAAACAAACTCTAACTTTGTAAAATAATAAAAAAATAGTATTATATCTTATACTTTTTAATGTATTATCATATACATGTTCATGTTCATGTTATCATATACATGTATATAAAATAAATAACTACAGAAATGTTACACACACATATATATATTTAATTATTCACTAATTAGGTATGTTTATTTATATAATTATTTACTAATTAAGTATGTTTATATATATAATTATTTGCTTATTTACTTGTCTATTTCCCTCTGTGATAAGAATTTCTTTTGTACAAATTACCATAATTTGAATTGTTTTTATTTTTCATAAAAGATAACAATTTTTCTCTAATTTATTGTTACTCTTTTGATATAGATCTTCATATTTTACTATTATTTTGTGATTAGTTATTGTTAAAATTAAGTTATAATCATTCCTTATGCAAATGTTTGATCTTTTTGTTGCTGGTTAATACTCTATATATTTTCCCAACGTCCCAGTGTGTTATAAATGTGGACAGAACCCCTGTTTAAATCTTGTTTATTGACTTAATTTTTTATCATGCAGTAACATCTACAGTTACATTAATTTATCAAGATTTTGTTACCTCAAAAATGTACAATTACACCATTTGTGTGGTCTTGGAATTGCCATTATCCTAAGTACAGTTTAGAAATGTATCTGTTTAGCAGAAAAAACAAGAGTACAAAAAAAAAACTAATGTGAGGATTTTCTCAAAATCTTCCATAATTATTTTGCACAAATAATTATTTCAAAACAGAAAAAAATTTAGTTCACATTAAGGCACAATGAGAAAGAGGAACAAGAAGAAATTTATGAAATAAAATAATAATACAGTATAACCCTGTTCATTCAGACTAAATTGATGTGGTTCAGGGATGATGAAAATCCACTTAAATTGGAAATGTGTCATATATAGTGTAGCGTAACCATTTCACAGAAAGTATGAAGTCTAACATATAGGAATTTATTTAAAATTGCTTTAATTGTTCATAATAATATATTCATACTTTATGTACTGTAAGAGAGATCTTGAAGAAAATAGGATTATAACGTAGTCATTATTTCACTTATATTGCTTTGAACAAGGGATGAGCAAGTAATATATTCTGATTACAATAGCTTATTGTTATGTATAAATAAATATATCAAATTAATAGGCCTATTATGTGTAATCTAATGTACTGATGAGCAGGTATGCTCATCAGCTAAATATCTTCATGATAAATTAAATACATTCTGTTATGTGTATTTCAGAATACTGTGTACAGACTTGAAACAAATTAATAGAGCCAGAATAACAATAATAATAATAAAGTTTTATTGAAAATAATTGTTAAGTACTATATTTTTCTATTGCTGTATGGTCCAGTTAATCCAGATGAACAAATTTAAGGATAAATGGAATCTTATAAAATAATTTATTAAAATGATAAGTATTTATAGAGATTAAATAGACCCACTACTGTATTTAAGTTTTCTTTGTTAAACAGAGAATATTTTTACACTTGCAAGAATGAATAAATAAATTAATCTTTTATTCTGATTGGTGTATAATATGTTACAATATATTACATGATAATATGTTACATCAGCAATGTGTAGATATGCTTTTCCATGGATAAAAAATTTATTGTCTGGATGGATCAAAGGAAACACTGGTAAAACCTTGGATGAGAGCAACATCACAGAAGTAACATGGTTAATTATAAAATAAAAGTGGTTAAAGCTCATATTAATTATTAAAACTATGAAAATTTGAAATAATGTTGAATTGTTATTAAACATACTAGAAGTAAAAAAAAATTATAAAATAATTTAAAAATCTGAAGATTTTAATATATCTGAGTACATATTTATGTCAATATTGAACAGAATATAGAAAATTCACGATTGTTTTAATTAGTATTATTTTAAAATTCATTACAAAGAATTGCTGTTTTTGTAAAAGAAAATTGTTTAACTGAATTGTATGTAGTTAAACTGTTTGTTATAGTGTATTGTATATAAATTCATGGAAAGATTTTTTTAAATGGTTTATTAATTTATAAAAAATTATTTATAATGATAGCATAAGACCCCTTCTCATAACCTGAATGAAGTATTGTGTTATTTCAAAACAGTTCAGTTTTCTGTTTTCATAGAGGTGGATATTGTTATTATTCCTTTAAAGTTAAATGATTATTCTTTTTAGTGAAGTTCATAAATATAAACCCAAGGAGATTTTAATCTCCTAAATATTGTTCTACATGATTCATATATGTGCCCATATTTGTATCTTGAAAACTTACCTGACTTTTGCAGGAGTCTCAAGAGATTATTCTTTAGGCATCAAGTAGTCTGAAGCTGCTAAGTTTTTTACAGCAACTTTGAGCGACAAAAGCAACCAAACCACTATATTTTTGTTGTGTAAATTGGCCCTTATTTCATTGAATGGTGTTTAATAATTTGAAAAATTTAATTTTTTTTTTTTTAGTAAAGATTTGTTTTAGTAAACAGTTTATTTTATTTGTTGTTTTTTGTGTATGTCAAATGCTCTGTTAAAATTTTTAAGTTTTAAATCAATGAAATTGTGTTTTTATTTATGAATTGGTACCGTAAAAGTGCTAATGAAAAGCATCTGAACACTGAGAAAAACTTCAGTGAGTTTATTGAATGGATACTGAGTTAAAGTGGATTTAATAGTATCCGAGTTATGTACAAGACATTAAATATTTTAATTGTACCATCTTTCAATTAATGTGTTGTTTTTAGTAATGTTATGGAATTCCTGGGATCTAGTGTAATGTATTGAACAATATCTGAAATGTTCTATAATGTTGAAAACAAAAGAGAATATTAATTTCTTAAGTAAATCAAGTTAATTCTATCTTTTCCAGCATGCTCTCAAAAGTACTTTTTAATGAGACTGGGTGATGATTTCTCATGTCTAATTTATGCAGCAGGATTACATTTTATTTTCTAAATTAATCAGAATATGTACTCACTTTCGAGCTTAAATTATTAATGTGTTATAATTGGGTCATAAAAAATATAATATTTTTATTAAATAGATCGGTGAAAGAATAAGTTTATCTTATATTTATTCATTTATTGTACTTACTCTGCTGTTGGTGTTCATTTATTGTTGAAACCATATACATTGTTACTGTTAAAATAGTGTAGCAAAAAGTAAAATATTGTAAAGTATCCATAATTTTATTATTTTAAAGCAGTTTTCATTCTTTTCTAGCTAGCAGATTTCATTTTAATAGAACAAATATAAACAATTTTATTATTGATTTAGATGGTCTATTTTTTTAAATTTTATTATCATTACATAATAGATATAGATGCATAGTAAGTGATGTTTTATTGTGATCTGTTTGTAATAGTAATAATAATAATAATTACTATTTAGAAAAACTTGAATTATTTTAACTGATAAGCAATTTTTATGTAATTTTATACAAATTGTTTGTATATCTTAGAAATTTTTCATGACTGTGGTATTTTAATATATAAGCTAAAAAAAAGTAATTTTATATATATATATATGTATATACGAGGTGTGATGAAAAAATACATTGAATTATGTTATAGAAAACAAAATAAAAAAGTTACCTTAAATATGAATTAATCTCCTTCAAAGTACTTTCCTTGGCTAGCAATACACTTATCCCAATGTTGAATCCACTACTGGAAGCATTTCTAGAAGGCTTCTTTTGGAATGGCTTTCAGCTGCTCTGTCGTGGCTTTCTCAATGTCAGGAATGGTGTCAAAACGTTTCCCTTTTAGCACATTTTTTATTTTCGGGAAGAGCCAGAAGTC
>JAAAKQ030467020.1:3436-17655 GCA_010016005.3 Zanna intricata | reverse complement strand
AGCAGGTTTTTAAGAGTATTTATTTTTAAACTTTCTACACTAATTTATTCAGAAAAATTAAAAATTAATTTTTTGTCATCAATTTATCAAGTTATTTTTCAGTGCATATATCTGATAAAAATCCTTTTATCTTTCTCTTGTTATCACATTTTCTCTGCTTCCTGGTTTTTTTTGTCTTTAATTTTTTAAATTATATCTAGATTGATTTCTTTAGTATCTTTTATTAAGACTTTTAAAGATTTGTTTTCCTTGGATTGATACTTTTATTTTTCCTTTACTGATAGTTTTATATTTAATTATATATAATTTTATCTTTGAATTCCACGATTGATCCTTTTTTTATCTACAAATTAAAACCTTCAATTTACATAATACTGAAAATTTTATCAACCAATCAATCAGAAAAAAGAATAGGATGACAGGCTTTATCTAGTAGACACCACAGCTATTACAAAATAGTTTGGCTTTTTGAAAGCCAAATAGGAATATTATATAGTCCTAAAACATAGATAGGAACAGAGTCCTTAAACAGTTTCATAGGCATGCTAATCCATTAAGCTCCAGTAAAATAATACTGAATATCAAAACATACCAACACAGCTATGGAGATAAACCAGGGTGTCTCACCCAACATCCACAACATTCAAAGGAAGACAAAAATAGGAAAACGAAAGAGATTAAAAGAGGACAGGAATGATTGAATCAGAAAAGGTACTACCTCTGATAAGATTAGTTTGCCTCAATTTGCCCGGCACCATATTATTGAAAATAATTAACATTAATGATGACATGAACCCCTGTAGTCAGGTTACTCTATGGACACAACATTAAAGTATTTGAGGAACAAATCATATGGATCCACATTGAGCATAGTAAATCAAATCATTAAAAGTAACTGTATCTTGTGCAAGAAAGGAATTTTTCATACCATATGGCAAATTAAAAAAATTCAGGGTTTTGATGTAAATAATCAGTATTTTGTTAAGACAGCTAAACTAAAATATTAATTAGCAACTTAAGATGTGTAGACAACAGAGTACAATATATGAAAGAAATTAAAATGTAAGATAAGAAATATTAAACATAGTCCCATAATCCAGTATATCAGCAATTCACAGAAAAGCATGTAGTTAAGGAATGAAAAGACAATAAAGGAAATACAGAGTGAATATATTATGTTATATGAATTAAACTTTACATTCTGACTATTTAAAAGTTATTTGTAAAATTACACATGCATTTGCTCATCACAATTTTATTTAATACATAAGCAATTGAATACATCACAACTATTGAATTCATTTTCTCATTTTAAAAAAAAAAAAGAACACAGAGTATTGTTGATAATAAATAATAATTTGTTCATAGGACCCCTATCAGTTGTTTTGCTTCTCCTTCTTAAAAAGTCCTTTCTTCTTTTGTCATCAATTTATCAGTGTCCTATGTTATCCTCTAGATTTTTTTTTTATTATTGTATATCTCAGTAGATAGATTCCTTTCAGTCTAAGTAGTTTATCACCAATTTTAAAAAAAGATTGATGGTATTAAACTATTTAATCAGTAGATTTACTATCTGAGATACTACTGCCACCACATCTATTCATATTCTGAAAATTTACAACTTGTAAATATCATCTGCTAACTATTTAGTTTTAAGCTCACATTATTTTTTTTTGTCAGGTCAACCTAACATTTTTTTCTTTCTTTTCAAGTCACAATTAACCAATTTATGGTTTTTTTACTTTACTAATGGATTTATTTATAGTAAGAACATTTTTTAAATTTAATTCTACATAGATTACTTTGATTCAAAGGTATTTTAAACAGTTTGATATCAAACAGTTACAATTAACCATGATTTGAAAATATTAAACAAAAAATTCCATATGATTGTTTCTAAATGTTTAAATATTGCATAGTTTTCAATGGAGTCATCTCCCAATAAACTTTCAACAATAACAATTTTTTTTTTTTAATTATTTTGTGTATTTAAGAAAAACATTTTATCTGCAAATAATTTTAAAATATAGGTACTGTTTAAAGAGAATTTTTAAGCACTAAGAAGGAAAATGTTATAACTTCTAATTTACAGGCACTAGAAAAGATTAACCTAGAAAATTATAAATAACACTTCTATGTGACTTGACAATGTAGAGAACATACATATAGTAATACTATATGTATGAGAATGAATCAGATATAAAGTTATGAACACTATGCACAGCCAAATAACCATCTAACATCAGCAATATAATATATATGACAAAGTATTTAAAATGTGTATGAAGAGAATTTTTTTTACAAATTTATTAAATTACTAACTTTACAGTCAATTATAAGAAAAAATAACTGACATATTTTCAGGTTTAAAAAATTTGTTATTACTGATTATTATCAATCTTAAATGTAGCACAGCTAACAACTTTTTTGCTGCATGTAAATGATAGTAAAGTTCCAAAACACCATACTTTTTTAATGTTAGGAATGTCTTAGTGTGCGTAATTAGACCACTGTACTCTTTTTCAAGCACGCACGTGCACACTCATAAACATATGAGGTTTGGTAAAAAATATATGCAGAATTTTAGTTTTTCTCAAGAAATTTTTACTTACTCATCAATACTGATTTTTTCGCTTTCAAAGTACTCCCTTTCAGATATAATGCATTGTGCCAGTGCTTTTTCCAATCTTTGAAGTACCTCTGGAATGCAATTTTCAGTATGGTATTTAGCTTCTTCATCAACTCTTTCTTTATCTTTTCAGTATTGGCAAAATGCTTTCCTTCCATGGTTCTTTTCAGCTTGGGGATTAGGAAGAAGTCACAAGAGACCATGTTCAGCGAATACAAAAACTGAAACATCATAACGGTGTTTTTTTTTGCTGCCAAAGATTCATGAACAAATAGTGAAATGTGAGCAGGTGCATTCTATGGTGCAATTGCCATGAATTGTTTAGCCACAAATCTGGGTATTTTTGTCGAACTGCTTATGGTATAAAACTTCCAGGTAGTACTCCTTATTGACAGTACGATCTGGTGCCAAGAACTCATGAAACACTAAGCTGTTGAAATTTAAAAACACAATGATCAGAACCTTCACATATGATCAAACTTTGAGCTTTTTTTTGGTCTTAACTCTTTAGAAAGTTACCACTGGAATGATTGGGCCTTAGTTTTGGCATCACACCCATGTTTCATCACCAGTTATGATCTGTTTGAGCAGTTCTAGGTCATCGTTTACTTCATTCAGCAACTCCTGAGCAATGTTTATTTGGCACTGCTTTTGGTTGAAATTCAATCATTTTAGAACAAATTTTGCTTCCAAACATTCCATGCCCAAAACATATGAAAAAATTTTTTAGCATGAGCCAAATAAAATGCCAAAATCATCAGCAACCTCTCTGATAGTAATCTGACAATTGCCCATAATCATTTTCTTAGTTTTTTCAAAATTGTTATTAGTTGAAGCACTGGGACATTCAAGGCGCTTGTAAACTTCAATGTCATCATGGCCTTCTTGGAAACATTTTTACCACTTGTAAATGCCTGTTTTATTTACAGAAGAATCGCTGGGTAGCAACATTCATCAATGCTTTTGGATATGATAACAAAGCAATGCTGCACTTTATTCCATTCTTAAAGCAAAATTTAATGCAAATTCTTTGTTCCATTTTTCCACAAGTTAAAAATCACTAACCATATCAAAATACATGTAACCTTTTTGACAGTCAATAATTAACTAAGCATCCAATATGGTTACCAATGTAAATATATGAGGGTGAATTAAATTTAAACAATAATTTTGCTATTCTACACAGAAAGCAGCTCCGATCTTTAAGGCGGAGTGAGGAGTTAATGTTTGGTGTGTTAAAGAGGAGAACCAGCTTGGTTAGCTCCTCCACTCTGTACTGTCGTCAGTACAGCCATGAGTGAACAAGGGGTTCTGCTATCTGTTGCACAACATACAATCATAAAGAATTTAACTAATGAAGTCATTAAACCCACAGAACTTTTAACTCATTTAAAGATACAGTTTGGGGATTCCACATGTCCCAGAACCGAATGTAGTGTACACATGGGCCAGACAATTTAAGGGTGGGCAAAAAAGTGAAGAAAACTAGTCATGATCGATGCCCAAGGCCAATCTCACAGCTGACAACATTTGTGCCATTCAAGAGCTTATTGAAAATTACTGGTATGAAGAAATCAAATTATAACTGTGTATCACTTATAATTTGCTATTGAATTGCTCAATCCATTATCACTGATCATTTTAGCTTTAGAAAAATTTAGTGATCAATGGGTTCCAAGGTTGTTGACCCTAAATCAAAAACAGGTGAGGCTAGAAATCTGTGAGAGACTTCCAAATCAATTTCAGCAAGAAGGAGATGATTTTTTGAGGTGCATCATCACAGGTCCATCATTACACTCTGAAGTCAAAAATAGCAAGTCTTGGAAACAGTTGTACCACAGCAGTGGCAAAGGAAGGATGAAGGCTGCCCAGTGAAGGCCAAAACCTATCTGTTAACCAGAAAAATTTTTGCAATGACTTTTTTCAACTCAAGTGGAGTTTACTTATTGATTTTCTCCACATTCAACGAATGGTGAATGTGGCTTACTATTGGCAGCTGCTACATTCAACAAAAGCTGCCTACTGAAACAAAAGATGGGGTATGCTCATCAGAGATGTCATCCTTCTGCATGCCAATGCCAGGCTGCACATCGCAATTTTGACAAGGGATAAACTGGGAAGAATGCACTATAAAACCCTCAACCACCCTCCCTACAATCCAGAGTTTTCCTCGTGACTATTTTTTGTTTGTGCACTTGAAAGAATCCCTTGGAGGGGAACAATTCAAAAATAATGAAGACGTCAAGGAGCTTGTGCACAATTGGTTGATGACTTGTCCTCAAACTTTTTGTGAACAAGGCATAATCAAGCTTCCAAATTGTTGACAAAAGTTGTACATCATGCAGGAGACTATACAGAGCCAGTCACTGTGGTATGACTGGTAGCGTCTCAGCTTTTCATCCAGAGATCCCGGGTTCAAATCCTGGTCAGGAATGGCATTTTCACACTCTACAAATCATCCACATGTCATCCTCTGAATACCTAACGGTGGTTCCGGAGGTTAAAAAAAAAAAAAAACAAAAGAAGAAAAAAAGGAGACTACATAGAGAAATTATGCAGGTATGAATTGTGTACATTACTAATCAATAAATTTATAACAAAATAAATTACTGTTTATATTTGATTCACCTTCATACATTAAGATCAAGTGTTACTACAACAAAAACTGTGATAAGTGGACTTATACAGCAAAGGAAATTTAAAAATTCCACATAAATCTTGATCAAACCTCATACATCTATGAATGACCAGTATACATGGTTATAGATAGTTATGAAAAGGGGGAGTAGTTATTATCACTACTATATGAAGAAGATCTTGGAACACAAAATAATGGCATTAATAAGTTACTGCTGTAAAGTTGGACTTGCAAGATAGTAGAGAAAAAGATTCTTTTAAACTTAGAAAAATCTTTCAAAAAAAATTTCTGAATTTAAACAAAATATAGAACATCATAACATGTATTATATCGTATCCTGATTGAAAACTTCCATCTTTTTACAGTTTTGAAAAAGTTGTCTTTAGGCAAAATTATGAGATATTTCATAAACATATATTGCAATTCAAGATAACCTATCATAATTTAAACGTTTTTTTGAGAGTGCTTTCATTTTTCTAATAAACATTTTAGAAAACTTTTATTTTTATTTTTCACTTTCTTTTCACATTTTTAAAGTTTTCATCATTATCTAATAAAAGTTTTGGGCTATTTTCTTTTGGATAGACTCTCAAAAGAAGTATTTCTGAAGTTTATTGCACTTTGAAACATCATCACAGATGCATCAGTCAGACAATATTATATATGATAGAACTTATATTTATAACTTTTACTTATATATTATAAATACTGATGAAGTGATCTCTATAAACTGAACAATGTCCACTGTTTACAGAACTACTACTACATAGGTATTCTATGATATTTAAATGATTTATAACTATAATAATAATTTTTTTATATAACAATTTATAATTTTACATTAAAATTTCTTGAACCTTTTTCCTGTTGAAACCATACAGTTCCACTTTTTCACAGATTATGCAATGATCTTTTCCTTATCTTTCTGTTTTCATTTTTTCTCTTTAATGAACTAGTAAGCAACAGAGTGAAAGAAAAAGTAACACCTCTTCAAGAACTGCTATTAACTACACTAACATAAACAGATTAAAAAATTAAAAACTTACCTTCTGCTAGTAAGAAGCAGGTAATATTTCAATGATAACACAGTTTGGTCATTGTAATTATCATCATGGGAAACTATCAGAGTAACATCAAAATCGTCTGTCTGTTTCATGTCATGGGCATCTTTATATGTTATATGTGGCGTTTGGCTGAGTTGAACCAAAACATATTCATTTTCCTGCAATACAAAGAAGAACTAAAATGGTTTTCTAGCAACATATACTATATGAATACATAGACAACAAATTTTTCAATGGATTCCAGTTACACTTTTTATATGAATAAAAAACGCTGTAATCTAGTTACAGTGCTAATTCTGTTATAATGAAGGACACTAAATCCCATGCAACATGTAAGGTGCATCTTTTTTAAGAAAGATCAGTTTTGAAAATAAAAAAAAATTATTAACAGATAAAATTGATAAATATAGCCAATAGATCTTCTTTGTTTGTCTCCATAATCGCTGTTGACTTCCACACATTTTTGATATTTCAAAAGATCCCTTATTCCATTGTTATAAAAGTGTGCTGCTTGGTTAATAACTGGTCAGTAACAACATTCTTCAGTTTGCCATGATTTTTTACCACTCACAAACAAAGTCAATCTTTAAATGCATGAATAAGTAATAATTGCTTGGTGTGAAAAGAGGGCTATAGGGAGGATTGTAAAAAGTTTCCTGCCCAAAGTTTTCCAAAAATTTGAGCGCTATGCAAAAGTACAAATCTACTTGATAACAAATTACATCTTTTGTCTGAATAGCATGTATAAGTTTCAGCAGGATTTAAACAGTACACTTAAGAGTTGTATCCTGGA
This sequence comes from Zanna intricata, assembly GCA_010016005.3. Classification (NCBI taxonomy): domain Eukaryota; kingdom Metazoa; phylum Arthropoda; class Insecta; order Hemiptera; family Fulgoridae; genus Zanna; species Zanna intricata. Next base: position 10,531 of record JAAAKQ030467020.1, on the reverse strand, counting down.
AAATCAGTCAATAAGATGCCTTTTTTATCCAAGAAACAATGACCATGATTTTTGGGACAAAAAGTGCTCGCTTAAACTTGTTTGCTTTCCGAGATGATTAAGGTTACCTGTAAATAAAGGTTACCAGTTAAATTGCTCAAAATTCATGTAGGAAATCGGTGATGATGTGGTTAAACAGCTAGCTCATCCCCTTCATTTCCAAATTGACACAAAACATTTTGAGCTGGAGGCAAATGTTTCTGCTAATATCTATCCATTAATTTTTGACATCCATCTTACATATAAATTCCATAAATTTTGTAACAGAGTCTCTCTATCACAATGTTTTAAATTACTGAACATGAAACATAGGAAATTATGTAGATAATTCTGAAAATGTAAATCATCGATCACCTTGAAGTTTCAAAGTAACTTGTTTCACTAATTCATCTGTCATCATTGTCTGGATACAGCTGTGCCCATCACGATCATTCATCTTTTTGTAAAAAAAAATGACACCATCCCCTGACTTTACTATTACTCATAACATTTTGCCTGTAAACCTTCCAAAGTTGCCTGTGAATTTCAGTAGCACTATTGGTTTTCCTAACAACATATCACACCACAAACCTCATGGTGGGATTATCTATTGCCTAGCACTTATAAATCGCTTGCACACCACACAATCATGTAGCAGCTGATGACAAATAGATGGCCAAGACTAAGGTATTACATCATATTGAGACATGGGCATACAGTGATCTCAATTCATAGCCACAGTTTGCAGTTCCTTACTTAAAAACATGTCTCATAGTAACTACTTCAAAGGCTATATAGAAAGAAATTACTCAGATTATTTCATTAAATATATAAACAAGTTGGCATTATTGAAACATATACAATACTATAAATCCATATAGCTGTCACCTTACACAGCAAACACACTACCTGAATGAGGTAACCGTTATTTACTACATGAAGGTATTATTTTTTTTTTTACCTCCGGAATCACCTGGAGGTATTAAACCATCAATGAACCATTAACCAGTATTTTACAAATGGTAATATAGATTTTAGTATTACAGTGTACACAATTTCCTATGTTTATATTAAAACAGAATATAAACCTTTAAATACTCTTAAATAAATCATTATTTATTCAAGTTTTTAAATGAGGATGAGAACTGCAGTACATATAAAATATATATATATATATATATATATATATATTATAAAATATATTTTACAGCAAAACTATTAGAAAGGAAATAGTTCAGTTTAAAAAAAAATGCAAGTCCAGAATTAACAAACCCAGAAAAACTACAAATATGAAGGTGACAAATATAAAAAAAAGTTTAAAGGAAACAATCTAATTTGGGAGTACAAGAGTAAATTACATTTGTTACATCTGATGGGTTCACAACACATGGAACATCTCAAGTAGCATCCTGGCGACTTAAAAGGCATAAACTAAGAATAAACAACAATAGTCAAAAATAATAAATCAGTTACTATAAAACCCTAAAGTTAAATATTGGTTGCAGTTCATGCCTGATAGTAGTATTAATTAGCAGCTAATGACTGACTACAGCAATTATTAATTATGCAAAGGGTTTTAATGCCAAATAAATTAAGTCAAAAGAAACCACATAAAATGAAAAGGAAAGGAAGTTAACCAATATGTAATAAATGGATATTTGTTATGTCATTCAGAGTATGATTTTTCCACACATATCTATTTCATCCAAAAGAACTTGTGTTTAAAATTGTTTATACAAGGGTCATTCAAATACAAACCAGAACTGTTTACATAGCTTTATTGATATTAGATAAAATTAGAAATAAAATATCGTTTTTTTGACATAGTTTCCTTATTTTTTGAAAAAGTTTCTTTCAAGTTTCAATACATTTTCTCCACTGGATAGATAGCTTCCACTTATAAAAAAAAAAAAAACAAGATGGCTGCCCAAACAACTAATTGCTCACACAATGCTTGACTGCTCATCGTTTTCGAATCTTTTCCTTCTTAAAGCTTCTTTCAGTAAACCAAACAAGTGGAAATCACATGGTGACAAGTCTAGACTGTATGGTGAGGGTTCAAGTGGTGTCCAATGAATTTTAGTGAGTTTATTGTGAGTATGATGCTGTGTATTGTCATAGAAAAGAAGCACATTGAGAATTGGTTGCCAGCATTGTTTGTTGAAATAAGTAACTTTGATGTCATCCAACATCTGGCAGCGGTATGCCACACTTACCATCCTTTGTTCATACAGGAAATCAACCAGCAGCACTCCTTTTGAGTCCCAAAATACAGTCGCCAGAACTTTTCCAGCTGAAAAGCATTTTTTGGCCTTGATTATTGGCCTGTCCCCACTTTTTCTCTATTCCATACTTGTTCTTTTGCTTTGACGTGTAGTAAATGTAACCCACATTTCATGCAGGCCAAAAAATGCCTCTCCTTCTTCCTCAAAAGTGATTCAGAGGCCAGTGACAGAAGTTTTTCCAGACATTTCTCTCTGCCTCAGACAGAAGACATGGAACCCACCTCCTGACACTCTGCTGTATCCAGGAGTGTCTGACAACACTGTATGCCCACTGCCAACACTTATGTTGCCCTTAGAAGACATTTAAGCAACAGTTATTTGGCAGTCACCTTCCACAAGGTCACGAATGGCCTGAATGTTGTCAACATTGATGCTGGTTCACAGATGATGTTCATGACTTTCATTCTCCATTGCATTACAGCCGCTTAGAAATTTTTTGGCCCAATCAAACACCTGAATTTTTGACAGGGTAGCATCTCCAAACTGCCTAAAGCCCAAGACAAAATTTCAGAGGATTGGACATCATTAGGGAGAAAGTGGGTTTTAATTTGTTGTGCAATGAACAATGATACTTTCTGCTCACAATTCTGTTATTGATGTGGAAATGTGACCTATGGGGGTGAATGGCTGGTTGCTCTCCTTCACACAAATTCAACTAACTACCTGCAATGCCCTACCACATTCATTACTCTTCAATCTGCGTGTCAAATTTTGGTTTATATTTATATTTAGGTTAGAAATTATGGTTAATTAAAAATATAGCATTCCTCAATATCTTTATTCAGGTCAATTGAATTTATTATCTAACTTAATAACATTAAGTTCATATATAATATGTAAAAATGTTACATTTACAAATGATAAGACCACAGTTTAAAAAAAATAAATATTTGAGTGATATGGAAACAACTATATTCATTGAGATTAATTAAATTATTCAAAATTGAAATAAAAAGAGATGAAATATAAACACTGAGAAGAGTAAACACTCTTTGATTTTAAAAACAATTAATTACAAGTGAAAATAATTTTTCCTGATAAAACCATTGTAAATTTTTATGCAATATTCTAAGTCAAATATATTTGACAAAACCTACCAAATAATACTTTTACTGAAAGTGGAAGAAGTTAAAATTGTAATATAAATGTAATAAGAAAAGCTTGGATGTTCATATCCAATTAAGATGTTGGTATAGAATGCTGCTACATAAAGAAATCACTATAACTTTTTTAATATTAAAACACCCAAACTAGACAGCAATTAGGTTTGGTATTGGTAAGATGGATAAATTAATAAAAACATAAATATTTTATACAGATCAATACATAATTACACATTGTACAATCACATTAGGAACAGATAGGTATGCACACCTACCTAAACTGGAAAAAAGAACCAGGCTAGAATTTTCCTGAACAAACCAAATGAACTCTTTTTCAGAGAAATGCAAAAAAATAATAATTTTAAGAAATAAGATGTTAAACGTCATAATACTATATAAAAGTAATAAATATGTGAGATAACAATAAAACAAATATCCAAAAATACTAAATAAATAAGGCCAGAACAAAAAAAAATTTCACTTTAGAAGCTGTTAATGGAAATTATTAGTTTAGTTGTTATCTAATGAATTTAGATGATATAAGTAGAAAATCCAATTTCTTTGTAACTAGTATTATTTGAAAATTAAATAGAATAATTTAGAAATAATATTAGACCTGTAAAAATTACTGTCCAATTTCACTTTAAATAAATTGGTTAGAATATTTTTTATAAATTATAAGGTAATTATTGTGGAAGAATGATAAGGTTGTTTGTTATACACAATAGTATAAGTGAAAATAGTTTTGTAGTATGGTGAGATAAACTGAAATTTTTAACGATCAAGTGATTATACGAATATATATAAGGATCATTCAATAATTAGAGACAAATTACTAGAAAACTTGTTATTTATTCAATGAAACTAAGGCTAGTTTTCAATATAATCCCTGACTACATCGAAGTACTTTTTTCATCTTTCTTATTTCAGTAGTAAAAGATTGTTCAGCTATGTGTCCCAGCCATTCTTTTACTGCATTCTTGATCTGCTCACTATTGCTGAATTTGGTGTCACGTAAAAAATTTATGAGAGAACCAAATAAAGAAAAGAAGTCTGACAGTATGAAATCAGGAATGAAGGTGTAACTTCTCCTAACCTAACTTTGAAACCTTCCAGGTTTCAAAGGTTTGAAACTTTCCAGGTTTTGAACAGTATGGAAGGTGGGCATTATCATATAGAACAATTACATCTTTTGAGAGAGAACGAGAATGTTTCCTCCTTATTGGAGGGGAGCGGTTCCAATTTAATTATTATTTTCTAAAATGTCACAATAGTACTCACTGTTCTTCCAAATAATTGTAATAAAACAATTTATAATTATTTTAGTTAAAAATATAAATTGCACACTAATTAAAATTGGAAATTGGAATGACTCATTATCATGTCATGGTAGAAAATAGAGCTTTTAATTTGTTGACAGTATATTATACATACTGATAAAATTTACCCTTATTTTATTTTAATTAATGTGTAATTTATATTTTTGACTGCTACAGATGGAATGATGTTCTGAAAATGCTGCAGTTAGGTAACTGTTCTTACCTTTTTATTATAACTCTATATCTGGTGGTTATAATTATTATTAATATCTTTTATGACTGCATAGGATCACTTTAGTCAGTCTGTTATCTAAGTCTCTTCAATGAGACTGTTAGGGCCTTGAGGTTCTCTCACTATTTTTTCATATGTTTCAATCTTTGTGTCCTTTCTAGTGTTGAAAATGTTTGTGTTGTGAGTGTGAAGCGAATATTTTCAATTTTCATCAGATTCCCTCTTATTTTTCTGATCAATCTACATCCTGTCTTGGTGTTTCACATGTCAAGATTTTACTGTACTAGCTGTTTCAGAATTCTTGAATCTTGCATCCTCATGAAATGTCCAAAGAATCCTAGTATCCTCTTACACATGGTATCAGTGATGGGTTCTTACTCTTTGTACATAACTTGGTGGGCACAATCCACCTCGCCTTTCTGGTTACTTTATGACGCAGCGTCTTCCAATTCTTCTTTTGATTTTCTAGAGTCTGACTGTCTTTGATTGTTCATTTAGGTAGAAAAGTGTTTCTGTTTTTAAAACTGTGCTGTGTCTTGTTTTTGCATATGCAAATAGACATTTTTTATTGTAATTGTACCAGGTTAATTTTTTAGTTTTAGCTAGTTTGTTTCTTCTTATCTGGATAGAAGTTTTTTCATTTAAATTTTTATTATTATTTTCATTGAAGTATTTATTCTGGATTACTATTTTGATTTTATAACTATTTACGTTTACTTCTTTTAATCGTGTTGGTTTTTGTGGCATAATTTCTGTCTTTTTGAATGATATATAAAGGCCAATTTTATTTGCAATGTTTTGAAGTTCTAAGATCTGTAATTTAGCTTTGTCAATCTCATTTGCTAGCAGTACCAAGTTGACAGCGAAACCAAGACAGTTTGTTTTGATTTTTCAGTCTACTTTTACTTTTGGGGAACATTTTTTAAACCATTCTCTTATATTACCATTTCTAAAGTGCAGCTGAATAATAGTGGTGAGAGCCCAGCACCTTGGTGCAGTCCTATTTTGATCTCAAGTGGTTCCAAGAGCTCACCTCTGAATTTTACTTTCGACTTAGTGTTTGTCAGGATCAGTTTTATCATGTTTATTAATTTGGTATGTAGTCTGAGATGTCAAGAGTTTTAATAGGGATTCTTTGTAGATGCAGTCATAAGCTTTCTTGAAATCTACAAATGTTATCAGCACATTTCTGTTTCTTTTCCTGTTATAATCCATTATTAGCTTGAGATGCATGATCTGGTCTGCACAGCTCCTTCCGGGTCTGTAACCTTCCTGGTATTCGCCTAGTTTTTTCTTGAGTTGTGAACCGACCGAAGATGAAAGAATTTTGTACGTTGTATCTAGGTGTAAAATTCCCCTGTAATTGCTAAGGTCCGTTTTGTTCACTTTTTTGTGTAACGGATGGATAAGGGCTGCCATACATTGTTCTGGTAGTTTTTCTTTGGTCTAGCTGTCTTCAATGATGCCATTTTGTAATGATGTCACGATATCTCCTTTCTTTGCCTGGTTGGGTCTCCGATTAATTGTTTAAAATGGTTTTTGGAGATGTTATTTAAAGTCAGGTTGAAGAGATCCCAGAATTTCTATGTTGATTTACAGTCTTTTGGAGAGTTATTTTTATTATTAGTGGATGCATGGGCGTTTACTATAGAATAGACTTTATTAGATGCTTTTAGGGTGAACGCTGAGATTCTTGGGGATTGTGACTTGAATTCTTGTATGGAGTTTATTATTCTGAAGCTGACTAAAAATCCTGTTCTAAACTGTGCGAAATTTTTCATCACTATCTTCTCAGGTATACCTTTGTAGAGCCTATATTCCATTGGCTAGGGATTGGTGTGGAGATTCTATGATGTCCTGGTTGGTCTTATTTAGTGGTTATTATATTATAATTACTTAAATTATTTTATTTAATATAGTGGTAAATATAATACTTGCAAAAAATATTTTGAAATATACAAGAAGGATTATAATGAAAATTCTTTTTGAATAGCTGATATTTTTGATGTCAGGATGCCAACTTGAATGTCATAAAGTTTCAGTTTATTCTATTAAATAGTTTTTCTGCTTTTGCCATTTGTCTCTTTAATTATTGAACGACCCTCATAAATACATCTCTTATTCTGATTGGTTACATA
>JAAAKQ030467009.1:19766-24141 GCA_010016005.3 Zanna intricata | reverse complement strand
TTTTCACACACGCTACAATTCATTCATCTCATCCTCTGAAGATATAACCTAATGGTGGTTCCGGAGGTAAAACAAAACAAAAAAAAAAAAAAAAAAAAAAAAAACAATAAGCTTCAATTCTTCTTTTATCTTCCCTTTTCAGGATCCAACTTTCAAATTCATAGATTGTTTTAGGGAAACAATCATAGATTGTTTCCCTAAAACAATCCGGATGAAAGATAGAAACACAACCACGGAGATCAGCAAATTAAAATTATGAAAATAATATTTTAACTTATTATATTTTATCATAATCAGTTTTTTTAATAACTTATTCATTAAATCAAATTAATAGAATCATAAAAAATTAAAGTCAACGGGGAGAAAATTTAAGAATATTGTCAAGAATGTCAAAGAATACGGAAATACTTTTCTTTTTTTTTCAGAACATACGAGTAGTAGAGTTTAATTTTCTCTCTCTCTTCTATATACCGTCCCACCCATAGCAAAGACACTGCTCCTTCCCTGATCATATTAAATGTCCTGTATCAAAAAAAAAAAGGAGAGAACACTGTGAAACACCGAGGGCACGTAACCTCATCCTTGATCTTAAAGTATATTTATAAATATGAAATATTTTCATCTCCAGATTATAAAAGATTCATTTAGGTCAATCTTAAAAAATTCCATACGTAACAAATTAATAAATAATTTAATGAAATCCTTATTCAATCAAAATGTTAACAATATTTCTACAAATATTTCTAGCAGCAATTACTAATTAATAATTAAATAAAATTATTAAAATATTTTATGATATAAAATTCAATATTATAAAATTTGAATAAACGCTTTAAAAACTATAAAATTTCAACTATTTCAAAAATTTCGATTTTTAAGTAATATCAGAAATTACAGAAGAAATAACTTTATTTATCTTATTTCTTTTTTTACTTATTTGAAATTTACCGCAGACGCAGAAATCAGGGCGAATCTTTTACCAGCCGACTAACAAAGCGTTTTTGAATCTATATTTGTCCTAAAGTTTTATACACTCTTCCTTATACTCCAAGTAGTCTAAATCAAAATGAAATCATAATTTAAATATAATTAGAGCTATTTAAAAATCTCTCATTATCAGTTTAATTTTAAAATTAATAACGTTCATTTTTACTTTTTTTTTTATTGTTTAGTAATATTTATATTTTGCATGTAATATCATGCTTATTGAAAAAATGCTGCAGCTAAAAACCCTGGAAGAGTTATGAAACATGAAATTTACACCTCTAAATATAAAATTTATCCTAATACATAATATATGTATGAATTATTTACCTTTAGAAGTGAAGCTGAAAGAACGCAGCCTGTATGAATCCTCATCTTCTGGCTGAAGAGATGCTGTAGGAGAATCTGGAACATCCAAAAACGCTGTCGATTTTCTCTGATAAACAGAATTCACTCTTCTAGCGGATCCTTTCCTTCTAAATCCACCCGGACTAGGGGAATCTGGTCCTACAAAAAAAAATAAAATAAATATTTTCATCAAATTGAAAAATTGAGATGTACGATGGTTTGTTATTTTCTTTATTTTAAATTTAGGAAATTGACTAAATCAGAAAACGATATAAAACCGATTATACGTATACTTTATTTAAAATTAATCTTTAGAGTTTACTACTTAATGTAAAAACAGAATTAAAATATGAAAAATTAAAAAAAGAAGAACCTAACGTATGATGGACGTATTTAAATATCTTCACATAATAAAATAAATTAAAAAACTATCAAATAAATATTGTGAAATGAACTTTCATTAATTACAAACAAGTATTTACAAGTTTCAACCTAAAAAATACATTACAATAATATTGAAAACAGCAAAGTTATGAAATACGAACGTTTTAGCATAATGACAAAGTTAGAATAATAAAATTAATATTTCAGCTTACTTTAAAATATAATTTCTTACACACAATTTCTGAAAACAAATACAACTGGTGTTATAATTTTTTTTTTATTAGCTAATGTGGTGGGAGAGAAATGCATAATGACTTTTCCTCTTTTAATATGATTTTTTTTTTTATGGAAGATTACAAGTTCCAACTTTAAATGATAAGCTCTTGATCAAGTTTTGCTCTTTTTCTGCAGTAACTAAATAGGAAATAGCATCATTGAATAGTTTCAAAGAAGAGAGCCAGTCCTTTACCAAAATATATGAATAAGAAAAGAAATAACTAGATACTGCCGTTTGGATTTGTACAATACATTTAATGGACAAATAGAAAAATTCTGTGTATTTTTCCCATGGAATCATTGATAAGTAAAAAGAGTGGATATTGAAAAAGGAAAGAACTATCAAAAAAAAAAAAAAAAATTGTTTGAGACTCCATCCAGATAGTGGGTATCCGTCATAGTCGTATCTTCTTCATATATCAGGGTAGCGTTATTACAGATCAATAATTTTCGCCAACAAACTTAAATATATTAACAAAATGTTTTTCTCCAGTTATCAAAGTCCTACATGAGTATAGCTTTAAACTTTCTAAAGGAAAGCCATTTCCCATCTCCAGAATTATACAATATATGCAATTCCCTCTGGAGGTTCTTCTAACTTTTTGAAATCATTACCGAAAGTTTTATTGGAAGGTGGACTAACCCGCAATTACTATCATTAGTATTTTTAGTATCATTTTTTTAGTATTAGTTTTTCTTTTTTTTAAACCTCCGAAACCACTGATAAGTATTGCTTCAGAGAATAAGATGAATGAAAATTTTTGTAGCGTATGAAAAAATTTCATGTCTGACCGGAATTCGAATCCAGGACGTCTAGATGAAAGACCGAAACTCACCACGGAGGCCGACATTACTTGTATCATTGGCATTATTTAACAGTTTTCATAGCAAATAGCCACTAAAATAATACATCAAAGGCAGGATTATCACGCTAAACATATTAGTTATATTACTTATTAGTTTTACTCGTGACTTTTTTCGTACGCTATAGTTTGCTCTGCCGATTTCAGAAAGAAATCGGCATCTTTCAGAAAGAAATCTCGGGAGAGTTATTGCATGAAATACGTGCGGTCCAAAGAATAGCTGCGGTTCAGCCAGACCGATCTTAATATACATAATCGATCTTAATCTTAATATGCTCAATCTTAATAATTAATCTTAAATATTAAGATTAAGCTTAATATGCTTAATCTTAATATGCTTAATCGATCTTAATATTTTCCATTACATTAGGATAATGGATATGTATGATTTTATACGACTTTAGCAGATTATATTTTTTTATATTGCTGTAGAATATTTAAAATATCCGACAAACTGTTTAAAATATTTCTTTTTTTCTTAAAAAAAATAAAAATAAAATAAAAAATTACAACTAATGTCAAATAGTAATATTTTAATTTAAAATTTAAAAAAATTGGTTGTAAAATAAAAATACATTTTTCATTAATTTTTAAAATTGAAATAAAGAACAATAAAACATTATTTTAAACTACTACTATTGGGTTTGAAAAGGATATTTTATTCCATTTGTATTAGTATTTAATAAGAAACGAATTCTGATGAAAAACAAGTAAATAAAGGTACACTGTTATTTTTTTTATTATGTTAAGATTATATCTAAAAAAAAGCAGATATCTTTATAACGATACAACAGGTATAAAGAGCATATATTTTACTTCCACTATTTTAAATTAGAAATACTAAAATTTGTTATTCTGTTGATTTTGTCAAATATTTCTCTGTAATATTTAAATAAACAGCTTTACTTGAATATATTTACGTAGAAAAAAATCTAATAATAGTCTAAACTTACATTCAAAAGATAAATAGAATCATATACATTTATTGATTAAATGAATTATTGCATATTTCAGATAACAGAAACAATATTTTTTTGTAATTCTATAAAAATAAAAGTCGTTATATATCAGTTTATATCTAGTATAAACTAATCTGAAATTAGTCTAGTTGTATTAAGTTATATTAATTTTTTTTGAAAAAGTGTAAATTAAAATACTGTTAAAAATGATCCTACTAATAAACTTAATGCATTATAATAAATATTAAACATACAGAGTGATTCAGAAGTAAAGGGAAATACTTTGGGAACTGATTCTCGAGCTTGTAATAAAAAAAAAAAAGGTTCATAAAACTTATGACCGAAAACGTTTCCTCGTTGAGTTAAGGCTAGCGAAAAATTTCACCCGGATTTCAGTTTCCCCGGCAAAACAAGTTCATACTAAAATTTTCATGGTCTTATTTAAGGAGAAACTTGATGGTTTCTTACACCCATAACATTTTTTTGTTAAGTATTGTTCCTTTTAGTTTTCAATTAAACTGATTTTTTTTTTCATAGACGTTTTTACATAAATTTTCACAG
>JAAAKQ030467009.1:12266-17266 GCA_010016005.3 Zanna intricata | reverse complement strand
CCTTCCAGAATTAATGTTGGAGTAAATCGGTTTTTTTTTTTTATTGGCAGAATAGCACACTCTACTCTTTTCAAATGTAATCTACGTAATAAATATTTATGTACCGACCTGAATTTTTATTTAGCCATGAATAGATTACTCATTTATCTTTTTAAAATAACTGACTTTATTACAGATTTTTAATGGATCGATTATTTAGTATAAAAAATTTACTAATTTAAACATCTAGTCAACAAGAAAATATATATTTTATATAAATATTTCGAAACACTAAACTATAATGTAATATTAATTGTTGCATAGAAAGTAAATCAGTTTGGACAAGTTGGACAGAATGACATAATGATAATGCATATTTTAAAAACCTGACGTACATATTCTAAAATACAACAAAAATAAAAAAAAAAATGAAATTACAATCCCTCTTTTTTTATACGAAGCGTCGTTGAGTTTAAAATTGCGGACAAGTCAGATAATACAGAATATGTATGAACCAAATGAAAAAGTAATTTAACACATTTCATCAACCCTTCTCGTTTCTTTTTTAACGACAAAAAATTAATTTGTTTAATATATACAAAAAATTTCTCATTTTATAATTCCATAAATTTAAACGGATATATGAGCTAGAATAAAAACAAAAGAATTTATTTTTTTTAAGTAAAAAATATTTACTTACTTTTTAGTTCAACTAAACGCTTATAATAGGATCATTTAAATTATCCGTTAATATTTTCATGATATTCAGATTATTAGATGATTTAATCTACGTTCATATTTTATTGAGTAGACGTAAACTTCAAAATTTATTATTTCACAATAGAAAGGGGAAGATTAATTTATTTGTTTATACTACTTTAACTACATTTCCTAATTTCCTTAAGGCTATGACAGGTGTAAAACACTTCAGGTATTAGGTACTACAAGAATTATCAATCAGGGTTACATTCAATTAAAGTGATGATGGTCACTAAACAATTAATCCTAAACGAAGAGAAGGCATCACTTTTTGATTGAATATTAGCTGCATTTCGATGAGCTTTTTCATTCAGTGCGGAAGTCGTTATTTTCTACCTTCTTCTTCCTCATATCTTTTATTTAGAATTAGAGTCGCATCCGTTTGATTTCTGACTTCAGTGCAAGATATCATCATAGTTATTATTCAGTTAAGTTTTATTTTACCTTCTCCAGATATTTTTAACTCTTCTAATGTGTAAAATTGTCGGCCTTCTTGGCGCGAATGGTAGCATCTCTACCTGTCATCCGACGGTCTCAGGTTCGAATCCCGTTAGGTATGAAATTTTCAAACGCTACAAAATCGCCATTTCATCTAGAAAATTGCCATTTCGTTTCATCCTTTTCTTCAGTTGACCAAATAATATTATTTAAATGTATAATGTAATGCAATCAAAGGTATTTATACATAAAATATTAATTGATATTTATATTTATTATTGTTATACATTTATTCGCCCTGATAACCCCCCCTCCAAAAAAAAAAATGTTATTAAAATGCATTGTACAAAATGTATTGTAAATGCATTTTAAAATCTTGTATTGCATAAAATGTAAATACGAGTACAATGCAACATAAACTGGACAAACGGGAAGAAAATTAAAATTAAGATAGACGGAACCCATGAGATCTTTTAAAAATCAAAAACAAGATTCTAATTATGCTATGCATTTAATAAAAAAAGGACATACTCCAACAAAAATGAAAGAATCAATAGAATTATTTCACAATTTTATTAAATGAAAAAGAAGGAATATTTTTAAAAAATTAAAAAAATTTCTAATTAAAAAATAACAATAAAACGATCATAAATGAACACATCGACAATCAAGCATATGTCCTTTTCAAGAATCTCAATTTACTGAAAACAGGAATAAATAGATAAAATTAAAAGATAATAGAAGCGTTTATAACAAGCAAGAAGAAGGCCAGATAAGGTTTCACGTCAAATAAAGGGAGGGGCATTGACTATAGGTTGTATAATGCCTAACAGAAATTTAAAAGTAAAAGTAAAATACGTTTTGACAATGGAATTATTCGGAAACGCGACAACATTTAATAAAAGAAAGTAGCTAATAATGGTAAACAGTACTCAAAATAGGAATTTATATTTGAAGATAAAGAAAGATTCGTATGCTGATATTATTAAACCAACAGAAACTCCTATTAAATCAATTAAAGTAATATATATTATTAGATCCAATAACAATGGCGGTCTCCGTGGCTGAGTGGTAGCGTCTCAGCCTTTCATTCCGGAGGTCCCGGGTTCGAATCCCGGTCAGGCATGGCATTTTTTTACACACGCTACAATTCATTCATCTCATCCTCTGAAGATGTACTTTAACGATGGTTCCGGAGGTTAAACAAAAAAAAAAAAAAATAACAATGCAGTTGAAAATTATCTATAAAAAAAAAAACCTAATATAAAGCATTACAAGTCAAACTTATACAAGAAAATATAAAACTAAACGCTTTTCCAGTTTCCTTTTTATTTTATCTAATATTCCGCTAAAAACCATTTTATATAAATAGAGAAGCTATTTAATACTATTAGGTAAGCTTTCGATAGAAACCGAGTACATAGTAAACATCATTACATTCAAAGAAAATAACTTTTAATTAATGCATAATTGAACCCCATTGCTTAACATATATCGCATAAATAAGAAAAAACTAGGTTAGATAGGGTACCTCTACAAATTAATGTCGTGGTACAATGATGATTCTATACACTCCCTTTAGTTTAAATAGGAAATAATATATTAAAAAGTTTACATTATTAAATTGTAATAAAAAAATAAAAAAAACACGAATAGAAGAAGAAACAAAATAAAATAAAAGTAAAATTATGATGTAGTAAATATAAAATTTTCATGAGGGTTGTTTATAACAATCCAGCTAATTCCAAACGTATGACGTTATGACAACAAAGTTTTCTGAGAGATTAGATAAAAAGCTTTGTTTATAAAACAGAATTTTAATTAGTTTTGAAACATTAAAATATCCGTAACAGGATCAATTCAAATAAAATTACAACAGACAAATGAACTCGTTAAATTATTGAACACAAGTATGATAACAGTAGTAGTATAAAACTGATGATAATAAACGGTGTATACAAACATATGAGGTTTACCAACAACAAAAAAAAAAAACTACCACTTGTTTAAAACTAAAATAAACATAAAATATATAAAAATTTGGACCTCTTTACTTCAGTATAACCGATTACAATCATGAACAAAAATATTATAAACAAGTGTTATCGCGGCCATTTTTACACACAAAGTTCCAGTTTCTGAAAAGGATTCTCTGAATCAATTATATCTGATCAAAACTGTGGTTCAATTTTTTGAATTGACAGAAAATTTATTTTTTGAGCTCATCGGTAGTATGAGAATTGAATTGTTGGCGCATCTCATAATTTTTTATATAATCCAAAAAAAAATAATTCGTCGATCAAACCACACGATCATAAGAGGCCATTCGACATTATCGTTTCGTAAAATAATTCCGCCTCTGAACTTATTTTCCAATATCTTTTTTGTAATAATATACATCTTCCAAGCCCATATCAATTAATTTCTGCCACAAAAAGTCATTGCAGTAGCGTTTGCGTTACCAAAAGCTTTAATTATATTCATTGTCAAAGAATATGGTTTAATGATGTTTCCAATCGGTAAAACGTTCTAAAACAATAGAAAATTAAAAGATCATCTTAAGCCTGATAAAGTGTAAGATCGTAGTTACCTGTTCATGGATTTATTTCTTAGCAAATATTCTTGTTAGAATATTGATTGAGATGAAAATAAGCTTTGTCCCTGGGCCGGCCTCCAAGGTGCGAGTGGTAGCATCTCGGTCTTTCATTCGGAGGTCCCGGGTTTGAATCCCGGTCAGGCATGGCATTTTCATGCGCTAAAAAAATTGTAATTTTTTTTTTCATCTTCTGAAGCCATACCTAACGGTGGTTCCGGAGGTTAAAAAAAAAAAAAACTCAAAATGATTTTCTTACAAAAATAGTGGTAAATCTCTTGTTTTCACATACTCAACAAACGTACAACACCTCCTACGGTGTACTTTATCTGTAGTTTCAATATTTATCCAATAAGTCTTAAACAAGTTAAAATGTAACTTTTTGTTTAACAAGTTAAGGAAATTTTTCCTTAAAAATCGTTATTTAATGGCTTGTTAATGCCTAACAGCCTAACGGCAATAAACGACATGAAGTTAACGTTCTTGGATCTTCAGTACCGTTTTTTTGAACCGCGGAATTGTTTTCAGTTAACGAAATGAAAGAGCAGCTCCGACATCTGTACATTTTTCATGAACCTATCTCTTTCAAGTTTATGGACTATATTAAACATTGTTTATTCTGTTGAATAATTATGAGCGTCAAATTAATTATAACGTTTACCAAATGTGTTGTTCATAGAACATGCGTTTCCGTAATACATTTTTTATAATATGAACGCCCTGTTCTGCTGTCTATTGCTTCATATTTATAGTTAAGATTGTAATGTTCAACAGATTACAAATCTGAAACAAAATATCGAGCATTGCTTCCATCTCGCAATATTAACAACATTCGGTTGTTCTTTACTGGAAAGAAAACCTTTATAAATATATTATCCGTATGAATTTTAAATACCTAAGACAAGGTTAAAAGTTTTTTTTATATTTTTTAAACCTAATTGAGAATTAAAATATAGTAAGAGTTTCCCAATCTCTGAAGTTAAACGGTGTACAATGGCCTTTCATCCAGAAGATTTCAGATTTGATTCTCAAACAATCTTGAAATTTTTCTTTATTTAAAAAATCTCATTCTTTTAGCCAATTTTTTTTTCATATCTTTTATACTGATCATACATTATTTTTATTAAAAATTTATTAAAGATTATTCCGACTAAAGTGAAAACTGGGGCGGAAGAAATTAAAATGTTTTTCTTGGGGAATCAAAGCAGGATTTCCATAATGTAAATTTTTA
>JAAAKQ030467008.1:30714-45248 GCA_010016005.3 Zanna intricata | reverse complement strand
ATTAATTTGAGCGATTTCGCTTTTAAAATTATAAATTCCCAGGAATTTTATTTAATTATAATTTTATCTTAAAATATGATTCAGTTTTTGAGTTTGATTTAACCATATAATTACTGCTTTTACCTATTAATTAACAGTTTTTTAAGCTATCTTGCTAATTAATCATACATTCCCGGGAATTTATGAATATATTTATGAATTTGGGAATATTACCGGCAATATTCCTGGGAATGTTTCCTCGATTTTAAATTCCCAGGAATTTTACATCACTAAGTTCAACATAATTTTTTTAAAGAGTATGGTAGGGAGCTTCCTAGTAGGCGACAAATTTATTCTTGGCACCAAACCTTTGTTGAGACAGGTTGTTCTGTTAAACATACAAAAGCAACAGAATGCCCACATGTCCCTGAAGCTGCTGTGGAACAACTTAGAAAAAGCTTTGCATATAGTGTAAAGAAATCAACTCAATGTGCTCATGTGAGACTGCCATTTCACAAATGACAGTTTGGTGCATATTACATAAATGATTGCACTTGAAGCCAAATGAACTAATCATGGTTCAACACATTACAAATGACGACAAAGTTGCTCAGCTGCAGTTTTGTACAGAAATGATGAAGAGAATTGCAGACAATGATAAAAAAAAAATTTGTCCAATATGTCAGTAATGTGTTTCTAATATCACTACACAAAAGAATTTCTTATAAATATAATTCCAGAAAAAAAATTAGCATTTATTCTTCTTTTGTTTTTTTCTAAATACAAACCCAAACTTATATCTCCAGATCCAGATTGTTATTTTAATGAAATCTGGTAAATTCTTATTTTTTTTAGACTAACATTCTCTAAAAAAAATAAATTGAAAATTTTAATATGTTATTTATTTATTTAACTTACTAAATTACTAAGATCAATTGTCATTTTAATTAAATTTACAAAAAAAAAAATTCTAAAACAATTAACTGAAATATTTTTCACTAAGCAGAAAAAAAAATGGCAAAGTATTTTATGATTTGTCCAAACACTCACACTAAATTTTCTTTTATAATTCAACTGTATGAAGTCATTGTATGAAGTATACGATGCTGTATTGCTTAGAATGAAATACTTAAAATTTAGCTAATAATTAATTACTTCTTAACTAAAAGTTCTAGTCAAGTGAAAAATTAAGATATTTACCACTTTGAAATTACAAAGATATAAAATTTACAAATTTAATTCACAGAGAATATTTTTTTAAAAATAAGTCAAATTTCTTTAAAACAGATTAATCCATTCTAGATATATAAATTTCTATTTAAAAAAATACAAAATGGAAACAGATAGATAAAAAGGGAATTTACAAATTATGTTTATAGAAATTTTTTTCTTACATTGCTATTAGGAACACTTGAAATATAGGACAACCTTCTTCTTCATACACTCCATATAAATGTTACAATTAAAAAATTGTAAGGTCAATTGATTATGATGAACAAGAAATTTCTGTAAAAGTACTAAATTAAAAGAAAAAATAATGCGATAAGTGAAAAGATTAATTTTATAAATAATTACATTCTGCTGGAATACAATTTTCTAAACTGTTATCAATATACATTAGCTTTGATTGCCAAAACTAGATTGGCAGGAGCAAAATGATATTTACTCTTCTGTTCATCATCAAACTTAACAATCTCATTACAAAATACACCAACGTCACACTGCTGCACACGTATTACATTACGACCATAAACTGGAGGCAGTTTATAGAAGTTTGTGGTTTAAGCTGAGAAACTTCACAATGAAGTTTTATTGGTACTGTCTTCTTTGTCAACAAAAATGGAAGAACAAACCCGCAACTCTTCTTGTGTATAGACAAATAGAACAATCACCATAGTTAAACTACCTACAACAGAAGAAGGATGTGCTGGAATTAGTCACTCCATCTAGAAAAACATGCATCGAAACTAACTGTTATCTAAGAACCAGGTAGCTGTATAAAGTACTTCAGCAGCAATTGAATAGAGCAACTCATTTTCTGATTTCTCCTCTTATTAACAATCTGTTTTTTCTATCTAGATTTTATTTATAATTAAATTCTATTATTATATTCTTAATCACCTCTAAAGCAACTATAAACAGAATAGTCTGAGTTGTAGACATCTCAGGAAACATTCTATGCACCTGCCCAGAGAGTCCAATAAGAGCACAGTTAACAAGAACAGCTATAATTCCCATAATCTCCATGGCATTCTAAGAAAAATGAGAATAAATTGTAAATTAAATATCAAACATTTTAATGACTAAAAACAGTTACTACTAATTACAAGTTAAAATATGTCCAAAGAGATTATGTAAGCCAGTCCTTCTTTAAATATAATTACAGCCTTAATTTGAATTATAATAATGATCAAATGTGAGGCTAATACCCCTTAAAGTAAAATAAAGCAGTAGAAATAAGGGAACATTTTTTACATTTTTTTTTTTTTTTAATTTGGCCAGCTCTGTGTACCCTACCAAGTTGAAGCAATGGATATAATTTTTTCGCTTTATAATAGATAGGATACAATTTAATACTTTCCACTATCTATTTCAGTCATTCTCATGGCTGTGACATATGCTCTCTGAGATACAAAAGGCATCAGTTAGAGTTTCTTTCTCATATGTAAATGAGTTCATTATCTATAATCAGTCTAACAGTGAACAGAATAAAAAGTTGTTATTTATAAGGTACAATTAATTTGCATTCGGTGGACTTGGCAACAGCAAGCAAGATATGAATATGCAACAGCATATATATTCAGCTTAGGAAAGAAAACAAGAAAAAACCACCCTTAAATTTTCTAATTTTGAGAATGGGTACACCATCAGGAGTGACATAACTCATGTCAGACTGCCTACAACCATTATAGCTACAGCATTTAATGAACAAACATACATGGTTAACTCCGTAATCACATTTTGATTACAAGTATGCTGGCCAGCAATTTTAACCAGCAGAGTTTTGATTTCAGTAAATATGGTAGAAAAAGGACTGTAAAATATATAATTCCCATCACAAAATTTGCAATCTTAGCTATCTATTATAAAATATCAGTCGCTTGGTTGTGGACTGCAATGTACAAACATAATATGTTCTATTTATAGCTGTTTCAACACCACTGTGCTACAGACTGAAATAAGTGTGTAACAAATTTAAAATTTTAAAATTACACTAATTTTAAAACTTTAACAATTTAACTTATTGAAAACAGTGAGCTTTAGAGAGTTATTTAGTCTACAATGAAATAGACATGTCTTTCTGTTTGATTTAATTTCAAACTTATGCCTAGCACTTCAAATATAATGTTCTCCATTTCAAACTGGTCATAGGAATAAGTCAAACTAATGAGAATTTAGATGACATACTATGATTCCAACATACACTTCAAAATAAAACTCTTAATTTCTATTATTTCATTCTACCTACTTTGAATTAAAATAAAAACTGTTCTGAATGCACCACATACAAGTCTTCAGTTATTTTAATTAAAGTTTGACACTTGAAAAAAATTTCTCATGAAGTAAAGTCTGTATTATTAGTTATAATGAGAAATCAGTAAGCATTTCGACTTACTGGATTTACACAATATTGGCTTAAAATTAATGTACAACAACATGTTTTTTTTCTTTTTTACACATATAATGTCTGAAACTGTTTTCTATGGCTAAGAGATACTTTTAATGAACTTAATTTTTTAATTGTATAAGAAAAATAAAATGGTATACCTGCCATGTCCCTATGTTTGGGACACGTTGACCAAACGGCCTCTGAAATATGAAGCACAATTTGAATGCATCACTACGAATCTCAACAAGATTATTAATAAGAGCACATAATGCAGCTAATGGAAATGCTGAAGAGAATAACACAACATATCCCAACTGTATGAACATCTCCAGATGATCAGCAAATGTTCCATCATACTGAAAAAAAATTAAATTTTTATTGCAGAAGGACCATTTTAATAAGTGATTTTGGTACCATACTGACCAAGATCAATTAAAATAATATACATAGATCAATGTATATAAATTGAACAGATCAGTGCCAACAACCATAAAATAACTTTTAACGGAAAAATTGTCTAGAACTATTTTTTAATTTTACTTCAGAAAAGTGGAACCAAATATGAGATATTTTATAACTGTAAGATCAGGAGGATGTTCTCCATATCATTCAGCCATTCTTGAGGCAGACACATTAAATGAATATCAACAAATAGTTTGCTACTAAAAATGAGCAATCAATTCCAAAGTGATTGTACTTGTATAAAATGTGTTTTTCATTTTTTTTAAGTACAATAAAAAAACACATGAAATGCATACACATACACATATTATTTCAATGGTTTAATTATTTTAGCATCAACAACTATGCATTGTGACTGAGATAACAAGTCATATACACTCCTCGCCACTTGTAGCCACACAATATTTTCTTTTTTTATTAGGTATAAAATACAATTATAAACATAGAATTAATAAAACACTACATATTATGGCATATCTGGAGAGTACATAAAATCTCCTTCTATCACCAACATAGTGCTGCAATCACAGCTCTCATACAATCATAAGCATGCACACCATATTCTCTCATTCATTGACTTTTGATAGATCCAATTATAAGTACAGCAGGTTTGTTTATAGTTGAATAAACATCATCTAAAATGTCCAAGTAAATAAAAAATCTTGTAGATTGTGAAATTAGGTCAGTTATCTGATTTTTAAACACAAGAAACTAGTGAAGTTTATGGTTAAAAAACTATACATGATGGAATAGTTAGAAAATGGATGCAGTAGTTCAATAGGAGACATAGTAATGTGCATGATGAACAAAGGAGTGGGCACCCTTCAGTTGTGAAAAAATCTGGTTATGTGAGTAGATGAAAAAATTTAAAAAAGTCAGTGTACAATATCTTTGTTAAGGATTTAATTCTGAAATTTCATAAACTGATTTGCATGAAATCATTACATGAAACCTAACTATCTTAAATTCTGATTTCACTGGGTGCTGAAAATGTTGAAAGATGTTTACAAAACCAAGCAATTACACTCTGCTCAGTCTTGTCTTACATGATATGAAAACAAAGGTGGTAACGGTAATTTTTTTTTCACTGATTTAGGCAATCGCAATTGAAAAAATAATATTAGCTATAAAAATATAAACAATTGTAACCTTCAACTAAAATTTTGTAATGAATAAACTTATTTTAAGAAAGGAATTAACAGTTTACAATGTTGCTGACAGGGTAATGTAACTTCTGTTTGGGGATAAAAAATCAAATTCATGATTCATAGTTTTGAAGATACATAAGAATGTGCAAGACAATTATTAATTTAAAAAAAAAAAAACAAACTCTATGTTCTGTCTAATCATTTGTTTTTAACGTCTACTCTTAAAACCATCAGATGCCAATGATAACAGTAATCAGCTTCTAAAGATTTTCTAGCCTTTACACAATTTTGATTTTGTCATCTTTGGTGCACCAAAACTGGCATTTTCTTTTTGCTGTTTTTACTCTGTGACAATTATCATTTTTAAAAGTTGAATTTTGTTTGACAAACATTTAAAGTAAAGACCCTGTTTTGTTATTAAAAGTGTTATCATGAGAATATTTTTAAATCTTCTTTAAACCGTGTTCCCATCACACACACACACACACACACACACACACACACACACACGCGCGCGCGCGCGCACACACACACACACTTGCATACACACACACACACACATAATATATACATATGCGCACCACACACATGCGCACACGCATGTGCGCGCACACACTTTTCAAAAAAAAAATCTTTTCTGATATGCTATATGGTTTTAAAATTAGTTTAACCAGTCAGAAACAGTTTCGGAATTTATTTACCCTAAATGATTGGTATTGACTTGATGAAACAATTGGTACAGAAAGCTTTTCTTGTTTTGAGATGCCTGAAATGAAAAGCATGTTTTTGAAGTGGGGGAATAGAAGTATGCAACAAAAACCCCAGCTGGACAATCCTGTGGGACTGTAATAATCTTGAATTCCATTTTTAATGCATAATTCCCTTAAAATTTCAATTCCATCTTAATGGAACTTTGTTCATCTGACAGTGTCATTAATAAGGGAATAATTTGCCTATTATCAATTTGTTTACATACAGAGACAATTTTCCCATTTTATGATCATACAGATTCTCAATAACTTTGATATAAAGAATTTCAATACATAGTTATCAGATATTACAGGAGTGGAAAATATTTTGTTACAAATTAAAAATAAAACAGAAACAAAAAAATTATAAATGTACAAATGAATTACTTTGTATAAAGAACTCTCTAATTCTGCTTGACTGACACTACGGGAACCAGGCTTCTTGTCTTCATCATTTCCAGAAGTAGGTCCAAATGGTTCTTTTGCTACATCACTTGGACTAAGTGCACCAAACAAATCAAAACTCATCTTTGCCAATCTTAGTTGTTCAAGAAGGTATGGCAAGGCAGATTCTTTTACATTTCCGATAACTTGTCTGGCAATCAACAATGCAGCTAATTGCTGTAAACAAATTAACATTAAATTTTTAAGTAACAACATTACATTAACAACAAATTTTGAAGTAAATAAATTTAAGATAATGCATAAAATGAAGAAATATAGTAAAAAAACAGCATTACACATTTATAGTGTTTTCAGTTGTTTTCTTGAATTTATTCAAGCATTCATACAAGAACTTCACCAATGGATTAAGATTGTATTTAACTATTAACCTTTTAAAAATGAAGAAATTCTAAAAATAATTTCAAGTATATCCAATTCAAATGTTGAATGTAGAGCTGACATAAACAACATAAGATCTAATCTGTTAGATCCTACATACAGTATATACATACCTGATTAAAACTGAACCTTATTACAAGGATACAGCAGAATATCCCATCATTAAATAGAGTTTATTAAAGTGTGTCCATATTTTATAGGAAATTAGTCAACGAAAACCTTTTATTAAGGATACAGCCCAAAATTCTATTAGTATATTTCTAAGATCAAACTGTTGCATCTCTAAACTACCAATAACAAATAAATGAAATTTTAAGGTATAAATGATTTTAAATATACTTTGTAAATTAGAATGAGGAAGAGCCAATGATCCACTTAGTGTTTCTGATAATGGTCTATTTCAGGAAAGAGATTTTACTGAATTTAAAGAAATCTTGTAAATTTTAAAGTGCTTCCTGAGGGAGGAAAACTACATATGGACTTAATAAAATCAGTTGAAAACATCAGTGACGGGTTTAAGAAAAATAAAAGATTTTCCTACTGAGTGTGCAACAGAAGGCAAAAAAAAGCTAAATTACAATTTCATTCAAAGGTTTTGATGTCCATATACAAATATTCAACAATAACATCAACACTTTTATCCTCCTCTCCAATAATTAGATACTGGTGGTATTCATAGTATTGTAAACAGTGATGTTAATGTAAAAATTTTATTACAGATAATTACATGGATAATTATATAAGGGAAAATTTAGATATCTACCAAGGAATCAAAAATTTTCAAATTAAATATCCTAAAAACACATGAAATCCAACAGTTTGTAACTTGGTTTCTAATGAATAAATTTAAAAAAATAAATCCTTTTATATTAGTGATACTAAATTCAATCAGTCTTATGTAAGAGTAAGTCAATAAATATTATTTGCAACTGGCAGTGAACGGATTAATTCATTAGAAAAAATCCACAGTTACAAGTCTTATTCTACAAAAAAATATTTAAAGATTACTGCTATTAAAGAGTACAGACAAACAAATATATTTATACTGAGAATAACCACCAAATGGTTTTTCATATCTTCATAAGCCACTATGAACAGATGAACAATAAAATTCTGTTCTTAAACAAAGACAAATTGCCTATAAAAATGTAATTGTGAATAAAAACAAATTACCTCCTTCAGTTTTTCTTGGTCCTGAAGGTAGAAGGCAATGTAGAACAACGACAAGAAGGAATTGACAAATTGGAACTGTAACATATAGATATTAACAATAAATTTAATGTAATAGATAACAGATAATACATCAATCCTTTTTTTAGACAATAAAAAAATAATTGCCATATAAATGTTAACAAAACTGTATAATCTGAAAAAATATACATTATTTACAAGTAAACATACAGTACAATCAGTAATACATTACCTCACTGGTTTTTTTCTTCAGTAGCACAAATCAATATCATGACACATGTATATAATTATTTATAAAAAAAATTAAATATTACTATTACAGAAATTAATGTATTCATATACTCGTAAGCAATAAAGATTTAACCAAGATATTCTTACCTTAATGGGATATATTTTTTTGGAGGTACCTCCCCACCATCACCAATTCTTTTATTAAAAGTATTAAAAATGTTATTATTTAAAAAAAGGAATACTTAGTAAAAATAAGAATATCTTCCTTAATTTCTTTATTGCTTAGATAAATTCATTAACTTCTGTTATTATCATTACATGAAAAACAATACATTAATAAAAAAATTACAAAAAAATACAAGAAAGATCAGAAATGTAATTTTCAGTAGCACCTATTCTTCACAAAAACTGAAGAAATTAACACCTGGAAACAGAACATAATAAAAGAAAATAACCGAGTCATAAAAAATGTTAAAAAGAGAAGGTATTTCGTACCCTTCATTTAACTTTACAACAGAAAAATATATTCATATTAACTTTATATAGATAATATTTAAAACACAACAGTACAGTATTTTAGAAAAGATATCTTAATATTCAGCAAATTTTGGAGAACAAATCATATAAAACCAGTGTATAAAATAATAATTGAAAAAAAATCTAAATGAGATAAGTTAATGAAGAAAAAAAAAACAAATGTTTATAACAAAGTTTTACCAATTATACAAACATTTTTATAATTTATATCCAAAAAGAAATCACAGACAAAACTTAAATAATTTCAACAACTTAATTTTTTAATACAAAATAAAATAATATGTCACAAATCAAGTAAAATTATGTATTTTGGGCAATCATAATAATTTATTAAAAATTTCTCATCAGCAATGTCATAACATTCAAATTATTTATTCTTTTGTAATCAATCTTCAAATATTATCTTTTGTAATCAATCATCAGTTTTTGTTGATGCTATTTCCCACTTTTTCCTTTTATATGCTAATTTTTTAATTTCAATACAATTACTACAGCCTATAACCTTAATAATCTATTTTAAATATTTCAGTCTTTGTACAGACTGTAGAAGAAATAAAAAGTAAGGCTTTACCTACTACATGTCCCTCTAAGATCAGATTAAAAAACCTGTATGTCTTAATACATTGCCAACTTAGTTCATTGCTTTATAAATTGACACAAGTCTCTTTTCTCTCCTCTTCACCTTAAAATTGTTTATTTGAATTCTATCTACTCACATAACTTTCAATATTTTCCATAACATCACAATTCATTGTCTTTTCCTTTCTTTTATTCCTATTGTGCATGTTTAACTGCCATAAAGTGCTACACTTCACTCTAGCACTTTAAATAGTTTATTTTTTATTCTGAGCTCTATATTTGATACTAGCAGACTTCTTTTTAAATCAAAGCTGTTCATATGTTTGTTCCAGTCTGTTTACAATATTCACATTTCTTTGTCCATTCATTGTAATTTTACTCTCTAAGTAACAACAAAACTCTCTCACTTTTGGCAAATATAGTTACCAATCTTACAATTTAGTTCCTCAATACAATCTTTTAATTCACATTTCATTACTTTAGTTTTAATCTGATTTATTTTCAAAACGTATTTCTCTCCTAGCAATAAATAAATCATGTTATTAAGCATTTCTTTTAATTCATCTGCGCGTCTGTCAAACTTCAGTGTGTGCCATCTCTGAATCTTAATACCTTCATTTTTTCTCCTTAGACAGTTGCATCATTCTCAAATTCCTGTATTGTTTCTACTACAAAGAAGATTAAAAAATTACAGACTACATCTGTGTCTCACTCCTTTTGAATGGCCATTTTTTTTTTCTTTTCATTTTCTACTCTGATATAACTGATACCAGATTCTTGTATACGTTATTTATTATGTAAGTATATTTAAGTTAATTTTCACTCTCTCTCTCTCTCTCTCTCTCTATATATATATATATATTTTTTTTTTTTTTAACTATATTGTATCACATAAAATTATATTTTTAAAAAACAACACTGCAAAATGACATTATTTAAATTTTGAACAAAATCTTTAATTGTTTTGTATATTTTATAGGCAGCTTTAACTGTTTTTAAGCTTGGATTCTAAAATATATTTGAGGAAAATAACAGCTTCTGTAAACATGCTATTTCTAAAACTGAAATGGATTTATCTAATACAAATTCTATAATATGTTACATTCACCTGTAACAACTAACAAGCAACTATTTTCAATAAATAAAACATTAAATAAGTAGCATAACTGTTCTTGTATTTATAGATTAATTACTTGTTTATTGCTTAGTTGTTATATTATCTTTTAAAAAAGGAGTTACTCCATGAAAAACTAACCAACAATAAATCAGAAAAATTAATAATCTACTCTCATTAAAGAATAAGATGGTTCAAAATAAATGAATAAACATAATTGTTCAAGTTCTGTGATGATGCAAGGTGATGGTTAAAAATAAAGCGATTACAATTACTTTACTTTTATTTGGATTTGTATAATTATGTAACAAATATATTTTAGTCATAACTAAATGCATCTTGTGACTTTACACATCTTGTAAACATTACACTCCAACCTTATCCCATTGAAACAGAAGGCAAGTTGAAAATACTGCGATCCAGTAAAATCACATCATGGAACATTAGTTCCATGTTAATCTCATGTTTGTAAAGAAGAGAAATTTTAATTTTTTAATTTCATATGACTTGTCCGTGCATTGATATCTTATTAGTAAGTAGATAATAATAATAATAATAATAATAATAAAAGTACTATTACTGGTTTACTTAATAACATAACCATATATCTACAATAATGTTATTAAATTTATTTTTATTGTCATTTTTATTTTCTATTATCATAAATTTTTATTACAGTTTTTAAACATGTATGTAAAAATAATATTATGTTCTGACTCACAGGAATAAAAAAAAGTAATAATTTAGTAAAACATCATAAAATTTTAAAATGTAAATCGATAAAAACAAAAATTAAAGAAAATTTTAAAACACATTTTCAGGTAATAATTATATCTATTTTGAGATTAATGTGTAAATTTTGGACTGAAAAATTGGACACAACATTACAGAAATAAACACTAAACTTAAAAGGTCAGTGGAGTATACATACATATATATACAGCATGACAAATATTTTTTTTACAGTTCCACTACTTCTCACTGTTCAGCAACTTAAATAAATAAATAGGCTTATTTTATTCTAATCAGTGTAAAATAAATTTTGTAGATCACATTAAAAATGGATATGTATGCTACCCTAAGGATAAAGCAGAACCACAAAATACACAAATAATTAGAGTAAAAAATCAAAGCAGTTCAAGTCAATAACAATTATTAAAAAACCACAGGTAGTAAATAAAAGTAAAATTAGAATTAATAATAAATTAAGAATATTTAATATTAAATAAATAAAACTAGAAATTAAATAATTCAAAAGGCGTTAATGAAAATGATTTGAAAACATATTTATAAACAACTTAAATGAAGGTGCAGAAAATTAAAGTTTTTATTCTCTTAATTGTTATTATTTAAAACCTAATATAAAAACAGAGTAATATTTTTTCTGTATGAGAAACTCTTTTTAATTTATTTTAAATAAATTGGTGGGAATATCTTTTAAATGCTTCAGTAACTTATTAAAAACAATATTAGAAGGCACTTTCTCATACACTTTCAAGTACTGTAGTGATGAGTAACAAAAAAAATAGTTATGCAATCAAATTACATAGAGTAGTATAATTATTTCTTACAGACTACTGTATATATTTAATAATGGTTGCACATCATAAATACAGATAAATAGAAGTTAATATTTTTAATTTACAAAACATCAGCTGATATAATTTATATGTATGAGTGCCAAACAACAATATGAAGATACATTTCTGTATTATAAAAAATCAAAATTTTTTTTATAAACCTCAAATGATGAAATTACAATTAACTGGTTTTTCCTTATTTTTCTTTCATCTGTAAACATAACATAACCTTTTCACGACTCAACTATATTGTTTGGTTCCTTTTTTTGTAAGTGATAGGTAATTACTATTAATAAACATCTATCTTACAAAACTATGGTATACATCTCCGCTTAGGCATTTTCATTAAATACTTTAAAGTACTATTATGTCTTTGCGGCTAAATCAGAATATTGAGAGATTAATAATTGAGAATGTTTTTATAATTACAACTTATTGGCTTAAGAACATAAATAAAATAAGTCTAATTGATAATAATAATAATGGCAATAGTAATAATAATAAATGATAACAAAACCATAATAACAACAATGTATAATAATAATAATAACAATAATCAATAAATTACAAAAAAAATAAAATAGAATTTCAAGCAAAGGCAGGATTTATTTACAGGTAATTAATCATAAAACCCAGAATTCACTAACATTGTTAAAAAACACTATAATGACCGCTAACACTTACACCTTTAAGATAAGATTAGTCTAAAGTTCATTCAATTTTATTCTCTGCACATATCTTTGCTGTTCACAAATAAAACTACCCTGTAGTTTATGAATGAATTTAATACTTTATTCCTTTCACTAATTGTCTATAGTAACTCATAAAACAATCTCTGCATTCTCTCACTATCCACAGTGGAATGCTTGTGACGTCATGTAGGGCATAACCTTGAAACCTGCAGGTATTATACATTGACAGATAACACTGTGTTATAATTGTATCAGACTCATATGCTAATACTCACCTCTTCAAAACTGATCTTAACTCATCTTTCCTAGAGTATTTATACTCCTATCATCAGGACCTGCAGAATCAGACCCTAGATGAAGTATGAGAATCATCGTCTGAGGTTTAACCTTGAATTTGTACACTAGTCTGGTAATTCTCATGGAACAACATTTGTTGCAGGTATGTTAGTGGGCAATATTACTAACAACAATTATTAAACAGACGTATTAGCCTTAGAAAAAGAATTCCTTTTAGTCCTCTTCTGGATTCCTTCTATTATTACTTTATACTACTCTCTTCTTAATTGGCAGGAATCTGTACCAGTCTGTTATACCAGTCTGTTACAGTATACTCGGTTCTAATGTTTAACATTTTTTTTTGCTGTAACGTTCAAATTATAGTAATGAGAATTACAATATAGCTTAATGAGAAAGATAAAATAAATGAAACAAAAGATGATATTCCATGTAATCATGTTACTGACATCAGTGGTGAAATTGCAGTAACATTGCCATTCGTTTTTGCAGTTTTGCCATTCAAAAATTGGTCAAATTTGGCTTTTTTCACAGACTTATCTATATCATCCATCATCAAGTTCAATTAAACAAACCTTCAGGGTGCTGAAAAGAATTAATCACATGGAAAATAAAACAGGTTTTTATACCTGATGCTGAAACCCATTATGGCCCATACTCTGCTCTAATAGAATCCTTGTCAAGAATTATTATAAGACTGGTTGACGTATAGGTAACATTACATAGTGATGTAGGTTACATTTCACTGACTATATACTGCTTGATCTAGTTTTAACAATTATGTTATAATGTTAACTATAATTATGTTATAATGATGTAAAATAACAGCATTACAATATTTAATGGTACATACTTAAATTAATTTTTATTAATTAAACATAGAATTACAATAGAGGAATGCTAAAAACTAACAATTTAAAAGCTTTTTTTACAGATAAAGGTTAAGTGTATATGAACATAAAAAGGAAAAAAACAAATAAAAAATTAACATTGTATTTACATGATATATTTATTGTAGTTTTTATGTTAAAGAGAATGCAACAAAAAACGTAACATCAAATAAAATGATAAAAATTCTATTTACACTGTATCTATTGTATTTAGTCTTAAAAAATCTGATATGTACATGATATGGCTTCCTTGTTTGAAAATCCAGAAATAATATGATTCTAAATTATAATATTTAATTAACATTAAATAATTGGATGTTTCACCAAATCTATTACGAATAAAAATATGTAATAATGGCTATTAAATCACATGTACACATTTTTAAAACTTTCACTAATATTACATGTAGACATTTTAATTCACTAATAACTTTGGATTTTCTGTCATATTTTTTTTATTGTTATTACTGAATTATTATTTATTGTAAATTTTTTTTTACAATCACGGGTTAATAATTATTAATAAATCAATAGGTTTAAATTAAAAAAAAAAAAAAAAAAAAAAAAAAAAAAAAGTTAAAAAAAAAAAGCGGAAAGGCACACGCCTGAACCCCAGCCACTTAGGAAACCCGTAG
>JAAAKQ030467008.1:0-30704 GCA_010016005.3 Zanna intricata | reverse complement strand
TTATACAAAATTTTTATTTATTAAAAATTTTTTTTTAAAAAAACGAGATAAAAAATAAAAAAAAAAAAAAAGGTTAAAAAAAAAAAAAAAAAAAAAAAAAAAAAAAAAAAAAAGTTAAAAAAATAGATTAAAAACAAAAGTTAAATTAATAAATTAAACATTAAAAAAGTTATTTAATTAAAATAAATTAATAATTAAAAATTAAAATTAAATTTTATTATAAAAAATAAAAAAGGAGATGAAGTCTGATTCAAACTGATGCGCCTTCCCTTGTCAGATCCAAAATTTTATTAATCAAAATTTTTTTGCTCTTACTCTGAAACCAATGAAAATAAGTACCGGACTTATGATATATCGTTGAAAAGCTCTCAATGAGAGCTTATTACACTGCAGTTAAGAAAAAGTCCAAAATCCAAATTTTTTGGGCTTTTGGGCTTTTTTGGACACTTTTGGTTCAGTCGATTGCAATCAAAAAGGGAGTGAACTAGATGTTACAACAGTCCTAAAGTCAAAACTAGTCAAAATGGATTCAGAGATGGTCAAAACGGATATTTCTGTTGAAATCTGAAATTTTTTGAAATCACAATACCTCCTTTACTTCAAACAAGGAAGTAAAAATCATATTATTAAAATATGAGCTGAACTCCCCAGAGTTTTAATATAAATTGATAACAGCTGAAACCATAGTACCTAACAACACATTTTTAATAAACCAGTTACTACATCACCAAAGTTAAACAATGTTGAATGCAGTTTCATCAAATTCTTCTCAGCATTTATCAGAATCTAAAAACAATGCCATTATGAATAGAATACACAAAAAAGTTTTGATATATATTATACATGGATGTATAATCACATGCAGTAACATTCAACTTGTATAAGCATTTCAAAAGTAATGGGAATTTTTAAAAAAATAAGAACTATGATCAACAATTATAACAAATCAAACTGGACATGATCTGTGTTCTCTTCTCAAACAGAATCTTAATGCAACCCTTTTTGTAATAGCTTAACATTTGAGCAATAACAGAGGCACAAACATTATAATCATTGTTTACAAAACATGAAGCAGTAAAAAAAATATATCAACCCAACAACATAAAAATAAAACCCCAACAATATAAAGTATAACCCAAAAATATAGTCGATTATGAATTGTCATCATTTTGTTAAAATCACCATAAATTTGTACTAAAGCCAAACTTTTGTGAATTCAGCATGTTATTTATAGATTATGAAGTGGTTTTAGAAATGTTTAGGATGCACTAAGCCATCATAGCTATGAATTCATCAAATATTTAATCAAAATGTATAACATATGATCCCACACTAAAGTAACTTTTATACCTAATGTAATTTGCAAGATTATATTACGAGAGTTTTCTGTTGATGAATTGGACTTTTAACATATAGCTGTAAATGATTCCAGAAGAATATATTAAATTAGCTTTCAATCAATATGGTATCAATCTAAATTGTATATCAAGATAAAAGTCCTACAAAGTTGAAGCCTAACTTGAACAGTTCATATTAAAATGTATTTGTTCTAAAAGAATTTCCAGGACAAAAGTACGAGGTGTGATAAAAAATATGGTGAATCAATTTTTATAGCATCAATTACTTTCGCTACATCTATTTCAACCAGTATGTCTCATACCCTCATGTGTTGAGACAGGCAGTGACAAGTTTGAACATATTTCAGCTTGTCAGTCTGCTTCTACAGCTGCTACAATGAGGTTGTGTTTGCAGTGTCTGTCGTGAAACATGGATCTTGAACAACGCATTAAGTTTTGTTTTAAGTTGAAAAAAAGTGCCAAAGAAGCTTATGAAATGTTAAAATCAGTGTATGGTGATAATGTGGTAACTTTGAAGACTGTTTACAAGTGGTATGAGCAATTTAAAAGTGGAAATGAGTCAGTTAAGGGCAAGGAATGGTCGGGATGTCCTTTGACCTCAAAAACAGATGAAAATGTGCAAAAAGTGGCTAAACTTGTTTGTTCAAACAAGCGAATGACTATTCAAGAGCTTACTGAAGAACTTAACTTCTCCTACGGGTCAATGCAAAGTATTTTGTGCAAAGAAAGAGACCTAAAAAATGGACCAACGGCTTTCTTTTTCATCATGACAACATGCTGTGCCATAAGTCACTTTTGATTCGCGAGTTTTTGGCCACTAAAAGTCTTCCTGTCTGTCCACATCTGCCTTACTCACCAGATTTAGCACCATGCAACTTCTACCTCTTCCCAAAAATAAAAAATGTGCTAAAAGGGAAACGTTTTGACACCATTCCTGACACTGAGAAGGCCATGACAAGAGTAGCTAAAAGCCATTCCAACAGAAGCCTTCCAGAAATGCTTCCAGTCGTGGATTCAACGTTGGGATAAGTGTATTGCTAGCCAAGAACAGTACTTTGAAGGAAATTAATTCATATTTAAGATAACTTTTTTACTTTGTTTTTTTATAACATAATTCACCGTATTTTTTTATCACACCTCGTATAGTTTTATAACAATGTAATCAATTTATCTTCAATCACTAATCTGTAATTAAATCACTATGCAATGGAAAAAGAGAAATAAAACTAAAAAGAGAAATTATTTGAGGAAAGAATTCCTCAGGAAATACTCATTTGATCACACACATATACCAAAATATATTAATTTGGTACATGTGTTTGATCAAATTAATTGATCAGCCAACCTAATATGTTTTTATGGATTTAATTAAAATCTTCAACCCTGGAAATACAAAAAACATATTATTTCTTCTTTAGAAATATTTGGCAAAACCAGTGACACTTTTATCAAAAGCAATGAATCATGAAATACACATTTGCTAATAAAAACACAGACAAGACTTATAAGAAAATCTAGAAAAAGAGTAGTGTTTTTGAAGCTGATCAGTAATAAAAAAATGTCCAATAATTTTAAGCTTTCTCGTCCTCTATCTTAAGTCTCTTAAATCTATACCTCTACTATAACAAATACTTTCAGTTAATGTGTATTTTTCAGATAGAAATAGTAAAAAAAAACGTGGTCAAATTAAATTATCAGTCACTTATGGATGAAACCTAACTTATGAAGTTAAATTTGTTTGTTCAATAATGGGGTAGGTTACACAATTTAGAATATGAGTTACTGTTTTGGAATATTCACAGAAAATACAATTAGGATAGAACCGTGACAAATTCTTGATATTATTGGTGACAAAATGAAGATTGTGAGTGACCTAACACAAAATAAAAAGCCAGACATGAAATAAAAGTCCAGTTATCTACAAGTATTCTGGTTTGGGGAGCTAAAAACATACTTTTAAGGTTTAAGAAAGAAAATCACCTTATAATGTGCTGATTCTACATTAACTGGCATGTTTCAGAAAACAGCATCTTAGAAATTGAAGAGTGATAAAACACCAGGTATATTTAAATAAATCCACTCCCGAAAATCACTTAAGTTAAACAACACTAGCTGAAGTTTTACAGCATTCTGCAAGCAATTATCGGTAAAATTCAATCCAAAAAAAAAACAGCATTTAATAACAGTGAAAATTTTTTAAAAATCTGCACAGCAGATAACAATTCATCCAACTGATGGGTTAAAATATTCGTAAACATTTGGTCAACCATTTATAGGATAAACACACAAATTTTGCAGAAGAAACAGGCATTACATCAAAAACGATTTCTGAAGATACTAGGGGATAACATTTAACACATTTTCTAATGAACTTTTTTCTACTCCACAATAATTTACCATCAAAGAAAGAATTACATAATAAAATTAACTAAACAAAGCTTGCAAACTTCATTAAAATTTTCAAAATTCCTGAGTACTGAAACTTCTTTAAAATTAAGGGGATTATACAAAAACGAAGTCAAGTTAATAATGTACTCTTACTCTGCAACACAATACAACTTCACAAATAAAACTTTTTTCTACAATACTAGCTCACACATTTAATTAATACAGTACAACCTGGATTTAGATTATATTTTTAGATTTAGAATTACTAATCACTTTGAAACCATGTCAAATAATGTTTTAAGCATGTAAAACATTAATCATGCAATTTAAACATAGATCAGTATTAATCATATTTTAAAATCAGTATTAAACTGATGTATATATCAGAATTAAAACATTAAAAAATATCCAATATTTGAGAAGAAATCAATAAATTTAATAAGTTTACAAAAATTACACTACGAGGTTTACAATAAGATTTATTACAATAATTATTTATATAAATATATACTGTATGAAAGTTTAGCAGGAAATGATACACAGGAGATAACTAAGGAATGTAATAAATTGAAAAGAGATATCTATAATAGCATTTTCATGGGTGAGATTATTGAAGTGAGATATTAAAGAAGAAAAATAGAGTATATCATATCAGATAGAGATAAGAATAAAAATAATTTTAAAAACAAATTTTAACATTCTAAGGTTAGATATTTTGTATTACTATTTCTATTTTTAATATAAAAAAAAAATTGAAACAGTGAATTGAAAAGTAATATGCAAGCAAGAATGCTTGTAAGTGTTACTTACAAGCTACTTACCACAAAAAAATTGTTCACCAAAGGATTCAAATTTTATTAAATAAAATTTTGTACATAAAAACTCAGCTGAGAGGAATTCTCAGTTAAAAATAGCGCTAGAAAACTAAAGTTGATAAATTAATTAAATAAGATTGTCATAATACAGATAAAGAATGAAATAAGAATAAAACAAACTGTCATACTAATAAATTCTGTAATCATCAAAAGATTTGTGCTGTGTTTAGTGTGTAGTTGTCAAAAGAAAGACAAAAGAGAATAAACAAATCCTGAAGACAACTCCTGAATTCAAACAATGAAAAAAGAAATTGATTCCTTTTCAAAATTATGACACATAATGAGAATTGAATTCCCCGTTATAACTCAAGAAAAGAAGATAGAGGATGGAATATTTCACTCAAGGAAGGTAGAGGATAGAATTATTCTCTCAGCCAAAAAATTCAAAATGTAGCAATCAACCAAGCAGATTCCTTTGATTGGTTTTGAGATTTAAAACTCATCCACCAGACCAATTACCTAGAAGACAGGGATACAAATTCTTTTCAATATAAAGAGTCCTTCAAATATTCAAACACCTAGAGACAAAACTGTATGTTGGGTATGGAAATCAATAGCATCAGTAAAGATAAAACTACACTTCTCAACAAACACATTCTTGTAAAACAGAAATTTTATCATTTTCCACATTCATCATATTGCACTAATTTGGTTCTCAATGACCATCCACAACAAAGCTTGGTAATCAGACTAATCGCGGGACAAGAAGTAGTTCAGATCATTAAAAATGAACCGAAATACATAATTGACATGTAGTATGTAATTAAAAATATAGCATATTTTATTTTATTGTCAAAGTTTTACTAAATAAACAATTTTTATAAAAGAACATAATTGGAATGTTATAAATACAGATAAATTATATTTTTTATATATATAATCCTATTTTTACATTAAACTAATAAAAGACAGTAAAAATAAAATGTTAGTATTGTACTTTACAAAATATCAGAGTTTTTCTCACTCGTTATGGGTAAAGTCCTACAATGAAACCAGTTTATTAATTAAAATAACAACCAATCTTCTTTTGCATTAATATTGATAAAAAAAAATTTTGCCATAAGATCTTTGGATATCTTTAAGGGAAACATAAGTTGAATTGCATTTCCCAGAACAACACATGGTAGTTTTGAATGCATTATATTATGATTTAGAATTAGCAGTCTTCATAATCATTTCAAACTTCTATCATTATCAGCTCTAACAACAATACTTTCAATATCAACATAAATTGAATGAATTTTGATAATTTTTTTTTTTTATCAAATTATCTATAACTGATTTAACATGTTGCAAATTCTTCTCCTATGTTTTCATCCTTGACATTTTCACTTCTATCTTCAACTAACAAGACAATAGCTTATTCCACCCTTTCTCCAATTCTTCAAAATACTTCTCCATGATTCAGTATTATACAGCAATCTTTTACCTTTAGATTCTTAGAAATTCTACTACACTTTCTTCATCCTGTTTGGCAATAAGTAAAATATCATAGAACCTGTTTCCCATACTTATTTTTTTCATTTTTGTAATTATACCATGGTCTCTCTGCTGTAGAATGACTGAGAAATTAGGGGAAAGAAACATGATTAAAGTTTTGTTGTTTGTATTCAAACCAAACAATACTCAGATGAATAGGTTTTGTCACTTAGAAGCAACATTTTTCTGCTTACTTCACAAAAACATTTATTTTATTTATTTATAGAATGTCAACCTACTGTAATTCATATTATCTACTTACCAAAATTCTATTGTATTTCCTACATAAACAAAGAACATGAGGGGTACTCATTTCATTGTAGATCTCTCACAAGAAATAGAATTGTAATTCCCAAATACCACTCTTCGACAGAGGAAAACTCATCTAAAACTAAAACAATGCATTTATAACAAACTTTTTTGTTGAATGTGTTGCTTGGTCTTCATGGTGGTAACCTCCTTAGTTCTTTTTTCTTACTATGAAGACTTTTAGGAGTTCAATAATTATGTTTCTTATTAAAAAAAATTTGATTAAACTCTGAAAACTAATCCAATTATAGATAACACTAAAAATGTGTTTTATGTATGGTGGTGCACCATACTGCATGGTTGTGCACTTCTCTTATAATGTTAGAGATTATTTAAATAATACATATGGTTGTCGATTGATTAATCAAAACCGACTAATAAAATGGCATTACAATCACCTTCCACCCTCATGCCATCCTATACTAAATTGCCTTCATATCCAATCATATTTTCTTTGGGGTTTGATTATATCATAAGTTTATTCTAAAAGGACTGGCATAAAATAAGAACTACGAAATTGTACTATAGAAATTGCAGCAGCTATTAATAGTAGTTAATATATATTCAAAATAACTTTTTAGGATTTGAAGATTTTTATTTGTTTAAAATTTGAATAATATTGATTAGTTTTGTTTTGAATTTAAATTATATTCCAGAAACTTGTTTTATTTTGCTGTGGCTTTATTTACATCAACTTTCTCAAAATCTTCACTAATTTTATTGAAAATATTTATTTTTTATTGTCAACTTAACAAAATTAATTCATGATAAAACTAAAAGGGCTTTTTATTTTTTGGATTTTGCGCCAAAAATGTTCTCAAAAACTATTTGATACAGTTCTGAGATTCCTGACCTTTTATATCATATACATAACACCTTCATCAAATTAAAAACTTCTAAAAATAATGTACAGTTATGAAATCATACGCCTGTCAATCTTATTCACTGAATTATATGCAACTTATGTAGAATGAGTAGCTGGACCAATAAATACTAGGAAAATAAATTTAACACATGTGCAGGTGTTACAACAATGAACTCTCATCAATACTCCAATCAATACTTATCACCTAAACCCTTTATATCTATTCAAACTTTTTTTTTATAGTAGATTTTGTATACCAAATTTTTATATTTATTAATATATCGATTAATTCAAGTTATCGAATTAATGTTTTCTGTTAACTATATTTGCATCAATATTTTTCATAATTGCCAACAAATCTAGTAGGAGATTTTTATTGTTTATTGGCAATTTAACAAGGTAATTTATACTATAGGGGGTCTTTTTACTCTAATTTTTTGGTCTTTACAATAGGTTCTTGGAAACTACTGGAGATACAGTTCTGGGACCCATTTCATTTAATTTTACAAATCAAAAACATACAAAACCACCCAGTTCACTCCTTAATTTACACATGTGTTCAGTTTAACAGGCAAATGATTTAGCTTCATTTTTCCTTTGACAAGCAAATATTTTACTGGCAAAACTTGTAAACAAAGTATTTCCATTACCATTATTTATTTTCTTTTTTAAGCAACTAAAAGGAACTGCCAGAATACAGCCGCTGATGAGGACTTTTTTGCTTTTATAAATGGCCCAAATCAGTGACCAAATTACTACTGCACAATTTTAATTCATCTTATATTTCACAAATTTCCTATGACAAATACTGAACATGACTGAACTGTACACCTAATTTTTAATTTTATTTTATTTAAATAGCTTTGAATGTAATCTTTTTTTATTTTAGTACAATAAATTTTCATTCACTGAATTAAATTTAAGATAATTAAAGAGATTTATAGGAAATAAAAATATAAAAGCTATTTAATTAATAAAAACAAAGACAAAGCTTTACGATCAGTTTTGGAAAATAGATTTCTCATATGACACAGAATTTTTAGAAGGCAGTCAATAAAAACTAGTCCCATTTCTTCTTAGTAAGAAGGAAATTCAATTCTTTAAAGGATATACAGTGTTGACAGGAAGTCACCATACTCTAAAAGTTAACAAAACATATGAGTTAGGATATGTGTTTAGAACTTATAGTATTTTTTTGGGCCCGGCAGACAACAGTTTACAATATCACATACTCTGAATAATAGACAATTGTGCTAAAATGGCAGACACAAGAAGTTACAGTATTGAAGAGCGGTTAGTGACAGGTGTATGGGGTTCATGAACAACACATGAAATCAAACAATGAAACTAATTAATGATATGTTTCGGCATTGTTTAAATAAGCCGCCACCACAAAAAGCAACAATGTTGGCTTACAAGAAACTTGCATTTGAATTATGCAGTGTTAAAGATAGGCCGCAGAGTGGACAAAGATTAACACTGTTAGAAACTGTCCTACTGTTGCGGTTTCCATTGAACAATCCCCAATGAAATCAATTTGTAGACGGTCAGCTGAACTTCATATACTGCGGAGGACAATGCAAGACCATTTGAAAAAGGACTTGAAAGTTAGGTTATTTTGTCCGATGTTCATCAATGAATTGTCTGATGCAGACATGGAACATCATGCTGCATTCTGTCAGGCTTTATGAGAAAAATTCCTTGCTGCAGAGCACTGTAAAAAGATACTTACTGACGAATGTGTAATCTATCACGATTTACGAGCCATAAATGTGTTACTTTGAGCGAAAGAAAATCCTTATTATGTAATAAGAGTTGGAAAGAAATCACTGTATGTCATGACAAAGGCTGGAATGACAGCCCATTTTTTTGATGGTCCTTATTTTTTTGACAGGCCAATAAATGCACAAACTTATTCAAAGAAGTTGGAAGCATGGTTAATACCAAAGCTTCAAGAGATGGATCTCATGGAACAAGTATGATTGCAGCAAGATGTACCTGCACATTTTACTCTACCAGTCCACCCATGTGAATAAAAAATTTCTGGGATGTTGGATTGGCCATGGTTCTTTAGCATCACCAGCTCTGTTATCATGGTCACCATGAAATCCTGATCTCACCACACTAGAAAATTAATAATGGAGAATTATCAAGACACATATCAGCACATCAGTACACCAAAAATGAAGAATTGTATGACGCTGAGTGGGATGCCTTCCATAACATAAAACCAGAAATGCTCCACCGCCTGTCACAGAGGATGTGGCAACATATAGAATTGTGCATGCAACATGAAGGAAAACCATTAAAATTAATATTATGTGTGAAGTGAGTAAATTAAATAATTCATTATTATATCGTATTTATCATTTATAAATTATTACAAATTTTTAGTTCTAAATTTAGAAAGGTACAATGATTTCCCGGCCATCCTGTACTGTAGCATACAATAGACTTATTTTAATATATTTATCTTATAATTTAATGGAAAATCATGTAACACATTTCCTTAATATGTTATTGTTCTTAATATGTTCTTTAATATATTATTATCTTTTGTACTTTAAACACATAGGAGGAAATTAAAACAATTTATAATTAATAAAGTAAAAAGTAAATCAGACTGACATATTGGTTTAAGATTACACATTTATGTAAAAAAAAAAAAATAAATGCTATTTTTTGTGGCAATTCATATCATAATGGTGGAATGAATAGGTATCATTCATATCTATTTTTATAAATTAAAATTTTATTTTATTAAACCTAAATATCATTAATTTAATTTTAATTAATATTTAAATTGGTAATTTTTAATTTAATTTTAAAATTAAAGTTAATTAATTTGAATTAATAATCATTATTACTAATTCAAGAATACTGTTGCAGTAAGTCTAAGCACGTAACTCAGTTGTTATTATAAATTTAACTCTATATATTTAATTTATTATTGTAGTAATAATATTTAGATGTATGTAAGTCATCTTCAATGAACAATGGATAACCCTCAATAACAAAGAAATAAACATTAAAAACAAATTTCTATGTATCAGGTGACACAAAAATCATCTCACCAAAACCATATGAAATAAATCAATAATTTCTTATTAATGTGTTTAATTAAACAGATTCAGTTTAAACCTTTTTTTAATAATTTTATAATAACTGTCGAAAATGTCCAACACTGACATCTGGACAAGCTTTCACTCTTAATCATATGGTAATCTCTCTTTAATCAAAATGGTAATAATCAAATATCAATTTTTTCACTATATAAAGAAGGTAGTAAAAGTGCACCTATATGAAATTTATATTACTACTGCATATTTGGTTATTCCTTGCACACGCAACACATTAAACTATACTCCATCATTAAAATAAGCATTAGCTAATGATGAAATGATAATTTCTTCAATAAACTGAAACCACTTGCAGTAATTAATCAGTTTAACTTTATTTGATACTACAATTTCTCAAACACTGGTTTTGCAAGGTCATAATATTAAGTATTGGTTTGGTCTTAAATTTGTTGTTTTATGAAGCAAACAATCTGAGAGAATAGTTTATACAATTTTTCAAGAAACTGCACCAAAGATTTTAAAGCCGGCAACAACTTCAATCATTACCAATGAAGGGCAGACTGTAGTTGATCATCTCTTATCTTACCATCCTTTTAAAAGCATGGTTGAGCAAACATTTTATATTTCAGAAGATGTGTACCAAGAAATTTATTCCTAAATTCTTGGGTCCCCATCATGAACTTATTTACAGAAAATTTTCTGAAATACAAGGTGTGATTGGAAAGTTTTAAGACTGGGCCTGTTATTTCAAAACAGCAGTACTTACAGTCTATTGTAATGGATCTCCTTCAAAGAAGTTCCTTTCTACTGAATACACAGACTCCAACAATGTTTCCATTTTTGGAAAGATTTCTGGTTTTTTTTTTCTTTCTTAAGGATATTAAGAACTTTCTTTGCATTTGATTGGAAGTCTTCAGTTGGGTCATCAGTTGCCTTTCAATAAAATTTCAGTTTAGGAAACAGAAGTTAGCAGGGACTAAATCAGGGAAACAGGAGGATTGCAAAAGCACAGGATTTGGCCAAAAACTCCACGATTGAGAACATATGATGAGCCAATACGATATATCTTAGTAAAGGACCCAATTCTTCTCTCTTCAGATTGTAGGATTTATC
Organism: Zanna intricata; assembly: GCA_010016005.3. Classification (NCBI taxonomy): domain Eukaryota; kingdom Metazoa; phylum Arthropoda; class Insecta; order Hemiptera; family Fulgoridae; genus Zanna; species Zanna intricata. The sequence goes on along the minus strand of JAAAKQ030467008.1, from coordinate 19,237 downwards.
TTCTGTACATTTTCATGCAAATGCTGAAGAACATTTTTATAATATTCTTGGTTGATTGTCTGTCTCCTAGGAGCAAATTTGTGATGCACGATACCCACAGAATAGAAGAAAACTACCAACATTGTCTTTACATTCTACCAATTTTTTCAAACTTTCTACAGTAGTAGCAAATTTGGACCCTTATACTGCAATAATGCCTTTGTTTCTGGGTCATACCCACAAACTCATGAATCGTCACCTGTAATTACTATATTTAACAAATCTGTGTCAGCTTTAGGCTGATTAATTAGTTAATGTTAGTTGGGACATTTCAAGTTGGCACTGTTCTGCTGGGTTGACCTCAATTTCAGAATAAATTTCAGGAACACTCGACATACATCCTAAAACTGACTGACCCACATAAAAACTTAAATTCAGCTTTCTCTCATCTTCCTAATTATAAGATTACAGTCAGAGCACATTAAATTATGAACATTCATAATGTTTTCAATGAAGTTGAAGGCAGGTGGGCCCAAGATCATCTTTGAATGATTCAAAGCCATCTTTGAATCTGTTGAGCCAGATAAAAAAATTTGATTGGATCATTTATCCCCAAAATCTATTTGTAAAAATTGATAAATATCCAAAACTGATTTTCCAGTTTTCAAACAAAATTTGATACAAATTTGTTGTTCCATTTCATCCATTTTGCAAAATCTACAATCTGCTGGGAACCGAAAATAGATCATCAGGATGCCATACTTTATTGAGCAAATACATCGCAATGATCTTTTCAGGAGTTTCATGGACAAAAGTTCCTCTTCCACAATTGCGGCAAACCTACCCCTTCTATTGAACAGTGGTGGCACCCGTCTTAAAATTTTCTAATCACACCAGGTAAAAATTCAAGGCATTCTAGAGTAACGCTCTTTTGATAAAATAAGTTTGTTTGACTGTTTAACCACAGGAACACAGTCATGTTATGAAGAAAAAAATTTAGTGTTACCAACACTACAACAACCATTTTTCTATTATCCTCTCTGCTGAGAGGTACATTTTCAAATTCTGATCACATGCCTTTTGGACCACCTGCTACATATAAACTTTATAACATGTCACTTCATATAAACTCTCAGTTTACTTCAGTAGAATCTAGTGTTACCATGAAAACATAAATATGGACACCAAGCTAGAATATTTTTGTACTTAATATTTTAAAAATTAAACTGTCCATACATTCCTACCAATTTAAAAAATAACTTGCTTTCTAAATAAGATAAACCAGCTTTCAGAAGAATATTTTACAGCTATTATGCAGCTCCTTCATTAGATGTTAAAGGGAACTAACAAAGATGTTTGGTAATAGTTCTGAAAAACGCTTTTCAAAACATATTACAATACATTAAAAATAAGCCAACATTTAAATTATCTTTCTTTTTAGGCTTAACAGTCTTCTAGTTTTTAAATTTTGTCATACTAATCAATGAAATTAATAAGAACAGTTAGTATAAAAAAAAAGAAAAAAAGATTTATCTCCATATCATTTACTTTTTGAAAGTCATTAACAAATCAAAAAACACAAATTCATACTTCTTACCAAACAGCAAAAAATTAATGGAGTGCGACAAATAACAGCTTAACATTCAATTACTTACTAACAACCTATAGAATAATCTATTTATAAAACCGTTTTTATGAAGACATCTCTTTAAAAGTAAATTAAACAGAAATATACATTTAAATAAATCCTTAATTGTTAAATGTACAGATAATTAACATAAATCAATAATGCCCATATTTAATTTAGAGTTCCTAATATAAACAAAACTTAAATGATAAACTAGGTACACATGCAGCTACAAAATATTTACATAAATTAATTTTTAATAATTAAAAAATAAAAAAATGCTAAAGCTATTAAAATAAATCATTAACATTGTATAATCAAAAATAAGCATTAAAAGTTAAAAATAAAACAAAGATTGAAGATGTCTTTATTATTTACCATATAAAAATTAATAAATAGTAATGTTTAACATACTTGTAGCGAACTTACCTAACTTTTTTTTAAATTTAATGTTCTTAATGGTAAAGAATTAATCTAAGATACAATTATACATCGTATGGACAGTAATGCAGATTAAATTTTAATTTTCAATTCTATAAAGCAGTTTAAAAAATAGAGAAATAAAACAATATATATATTTGTTTATGTTTTTCAGCAATAAATCTACAGATAAGGAAATTGCATAAAAGGAAATTATAGTACATTAGCAATACATGCGTAAAAGCTAAAAAAAATTGCTGTACAAGTGATGAAAATTATTTTTCGTAGACCCATGGTGCAGTGTATAGTCAATAAAATTGTACATGGATTTAAGGCTTTTATATAAATAACAAATTATTAAAGCCAACATACTTGAAAACAAAGTACATCAAACTTAAATTACTACTTTAAAGGAATATGTGTATAAAAGTAATTGCTACACTGTATAAAATATATGTATGAAAAACTGTACAACATTGACAGCAAAACATGCAAGCTAAATTTAGGTTTGTTGGATACAAACCAATGCTACTTTGCCGATAAGATGGTTTTCATACTTCGTATCAAGCCTGTAGTTTTCTGGTTGCAAAGAACAAAGATATTTATAACATATTAAACTGATTTTGAATGAACAGTGTATTAACAGTAATAGTGTAAATATTTTTAATATGCTATGTGTAACTTGATTTAGAAATATTAGATAATTAGAAGTGTTCTAACAAAGCCTATTATATACACAATAACAACTGAAAAAAGTTCAATACAAATGCTGTTATAACTAAAAAATGTTAAATGTAAACTATTCATTCCTTCAAAATTAAATATCTGATTTAACTACCAACGAAACCAAAGGTAACACTCTCCCCCCCCCAAAAAAAAAAAGAATTAACTTTTAGTAAAAAACATATACTTGAAAAAACCCAAATTTAGCAACATCAAATTCAAAAGAAAACGTATGAGTAACGACTATAATCTGTATAAAAAATGTCAAAGTAAGACTAATAACAATCATTGCACATCTTTCTAAACTGCATCATTTTGTATATCCTATAACTTAAAAAATATAATACTAAAGAGCAGAAACTTTTCATATTTATCTAAAATAATACATAAGACTTCCAGAATCACATAAAAGGTTTTTTCCATTTCCACACAGAAAATGCAATATAATAAAAAGTACATACTCACAGATATGCCTGAATTAAGGTCAAGACACCACTACCCTATCAAATATTATTATTAGTATGTAAAATTAGTATAAAATAATACTGTAATAAGGAACTAATTAGAAGCACAATGAAACTATGAGAAATTTTTTGTTTTGGCATAATTAAAGAAACTGATGATTCTAAAGTGGCAGATAGGGATAACTTCTTTGTTTATTAAAAATTAAAGGTAAAAAAGGTGGGTTTTTCATGAATATCTCAAAAAATACAAAAACTATATCAATTTTTTTTTTGAAAATGAGAAAATTTCTGACAAAACCTTTTTAGATGCAATATTCCACAAACATAATTGACAGTCAAAGTCCTTTGAAATATTTTCCAATTTTTAACTCTCTAAAACTAACCACATTTAAATACTCATTTTACACAAATAATTTTTTTAAACAAAGCCTTGGATCAAAACATTTCTTAAATAATAATTGTAGGGCTTTCATCCTAGACAGCTGTTTTTTTTTTCAACTCTGTACGACCGAGAAATAAAGGAAATATATAAAAATGCCCCAGTCTCCAAAAAGTAGTTTTCTGAATTCAAATCATTAATTTAAAAAATAAGTAAATTGCCCTTTTCAATATGTTTAATAATAAATGGTAAGGATTTTTTTTAATCCACACTTTAAAACAAAATTAGGTTAATCTGATTAGTAAAAAAATAAAATCACTTTAAAAATGTATGAATAAGCACTTGAAATTTTTTTTGTTAGTATACTAACAAATTTAATCATTGCACATAAAACATTCACGTACCATGATTTTTTTATGTACATGGATCATATTTTAGTTGCTAGAGAAGGATTCAGAGATCTGGTTTCCAATATATTAATAATTGTAATCGGTCCACTTTCACTATTTTGAGAAAAATTGATATTTTTCAATTTTTTTTCAAAAATAAGACAAAAAGTATTTATTTTACAAAGTAGAATAAAAGGTTAAAGAAAAAAAAATTATTTTTAATTTACATTTGAATGGTGTCTCTAGAATAAAATATAAAAAAACTTAGAAAAAATAAAAACTGTCAGGAATTGAATGCTCAACTTTCATTTCAAACATTCATTAATATCTAATTATTTTTTAAGAAACAGGAGCAGTAAATGCAATAATTTTAAAAAGTGTGAAAGTCGTAACTACTAAACCCCAGTCGATTTTTGCCATAAAATGACACTGTTAAAAAGATTTTATCAGAAATTTGACCAAGTTTTCAGAAAAAAATATGTAGATTACTTAGGATTAAGTTTTTGGGTTATACAAGAAAAACCCACGTTTTGAACCTTCAACAGTTAAATGGAAAAAAACCCCTCCTATCTACCTATTGGGAATCTTCAGTTTTTTAAAATCAGATGTCAAAACATTATCCCGGTTTCACTGTACTTCTTTTTAAAGATTATTTCTACTGTATTATAAACAATAAATTACTTTCCTGAAAAAAATAAATTTTTTATTCTGCAATGTGAATCTAGCAATAATTTTACTAAAAATATATATATATATATATATATATATATATATATATATTGGAATTAAACAAATTTAAATTGCAACTTATCTATTTTTTTAAGTCTCAATAAAAATCCTAAAATTTTGCATTTCAATTTTTTATCAGTCAAAACATAAAGTTTAATCTATTGCAAAAATTATTTATTTAGTAACGTACAGAAATTTTAATATAAAATTTAAGAATAACATATATTAAAATGTAATGTATATAAGAGAAATTTTCAAAAACATGTTATTTTCTAGCTTGAAGGAATCGCTAAGTTTATTAAATTCAACAGAACACAATAGGATTAATACATTCTTCCCAGATTTTAAAATTCCTGGTAAGAATATTGAATATAATCATTTAATATTCAGGGTATTTTGTGTAAATTCCTACTGCTTATAAAGACAGGAACTAAAAATTATATGCACAATCAAATATCCAAAACAGCCTCAGAATGAAATCATGAATCAGAATGAATCATTCAATTAAAAGCATCAAACATTTAAAATATGCATGAGCAAATTTTAAAGAATTATGACTCAAGTGACATATTTAGTCTTTAGTATGCTTCCTTACATTTAATAAATGTCAGTTCAATTGCACTTCAAACTCCAGCTTTTTGCAATTATATTCACTATTTCATTTGAAAGAATTTAATAATCATTTCATACTGTACTCCTCATAATTTTCCTTCAGAATTTCACAGTGAAATTTAATGCAGTGAAAGTTTTATGCTAACAAATGAGTGGATATGGCAATATTATCAATTTTAATAAAAATGAGAGTTAGATAATAAGTGAAACCGTGAGAGCAAAACTGGTAAGAGAAGGAAGATGATTTTGATATAGAAAAACAAAGTAGATTTCCAATATTAGTGGTAAAAAGGTATTACATTCCATAAATATAATCAATTAATAATATGAACAACCTGAATTTATCCTGCTACCCTAACCAGTAACAACTCTTTAAAAAAAAAAAAAAAAAAATATATATATATATATATATATATATATACACAATACATAAAACTATAAAAACTGCATTTTTTTACAATTTAATCTTTTTCTACTATTACTCTGAGTGCTATAATTGCTGCCCTTGTCCCTATATTTTTTCCTGAAATCAAACTGGTCTTTTCCTAACATTTTTTCAACTCTCCTTTCAGTTCTTCTGTACAGAATTGTAGTTAAATAAGACTTTTGATGCATGAGTAATCAAGCTAACTGTTCTGTATTCTACATATTTATCTGCTCCTGCTCTTTTTGGCATCATGACAATAATACTCTTTTTGAAGTTTGATGGAACTTCCTCTTTTTCATAAATATTACACACTAGTTTGTATAATCTGTCTAATGCCTGCACTGCGCAGTAATTTTGCAGGTATCCTGTCTATCCCAGGAACCGTTCTACCATTCAAATCTTTTAATGCTCTCTTAAATTCAAATCTCAGTATTGTATCTCCCTTTTCATCCACTGTGACTTCCTCTATAACACCAGTTTCTAATTCATTTGCTCTGTATAACTCTTCAATATATTCCACCCATCTATTGACCTTTTCTCTCATATTATAAACTGGTGTACCATCTTTGTTTAACACATTAGATTTTAATTTAAATACCACAAAATCTCCTTAACTTTCCTGTATGCTCCATTTATTTTACCAATGATCATTTCTGAACACTTTTCTTTAACCCACACTCCTTTTGCTAATTTGCACTTTCTGTTTATAGTATTTTTTAATTGTTCATAGTTCCTTTTTCCTTCTTCATCACTAGCATTCTTACACTTTCTGTATTCATCCATCAGTTGTAATTCTCTGATATCCTAGGTTTTCTACCTACTTTCTTTCCTTCTTCTTTCTTTCTTCTTCCTTCTTTGTTCTACCTTATTTCGCTTCTGCTGATTTAAGAATTTCCTTTTTAACATTGTTCCATTCTTCTTCTATAATTTCTACCTTATCTTTTTTATTCAGCCCTCTTGCGATGTTCCCCTCAAAAATTTTCTTCACCTTCTCTTCCTCAAGCTTCTCTAAATTCCACAAATTCATCCAATACTTTTTCTTCAGGATTTTAAACCCAAATTTACATTTCATTATCACTACATTATGGTTGTTATCAATATCTGCTTCAGGATATGCTTTGCAGTTGACGAGTTGATTAATAAATCTTTGTTTAATCATGATATAATCTATCTGATACCTTGCTGTATCACCTGACTTTTTCTACGTGTATATTCTTCTATTACGATTTTTAAACTGGATGTTGGCAATTACTAAATTATACTTCGTGCAAACTCAATAAGTCAATCTCCTCTTTCATTTCTTTTGCCCAGCCCATATTCACCTACAATATTTTCTTCCTTGCCTTTTCCAATGCTTTCATTCCAACCTCCAACTATTATTAAATTTCCATCCCCTTTTATGTGTTTAACTGCTTTGTTAATTTCTTCATATACATACTCTACCTCATCATTACATCACATCATCATCATCATCATCATCATCATCATGGGCATCTGTAGGCATATCCTTATTATAATAATTCTATCACTATGCATTTTGAAATACTCTCTTCCCTATCTTCTAGTTCATTACAAAATTAGATCTACCCTTTATTTGAAGCCAAGTTAATTATTCCAATGTCACCTGACCAAAGGTCATTTTTCTCTTCCCACAGAACCTCACTAATTCCTACTGCACCTACACTTAACTTATCCATTTCCCTCTTTAAATTTTTTAATCTACTAATCTTTTTTAGACCCCTAAAATTCCAGACTGACTCATAGAATGTTATTTTTTAATTTTCTGATGACCCCTTCTTTAGTAGTCCCCACCCGGAGGATCTGAATAGAGGACTAGTTTAGCTATGGAATATTTTACCAAAGAAAATGCCTCCATCTTTGGTACATGAAAATGCAGAGAGCTATATTTTCTTAGGGGAAAAAAAAGCTGCAGTTTTCCATTGCTTTCGGCTGTGCAGTACTCAGAAGATTCAGTGATGTTGATATGGCTGTTTAAATCCTCTTGACCTTCACCCTTAACAACTACTGAAAGAGCTACTGCCCTCTTTCAGGAATCATTCATTAGTCTGGCTCTCAAAAGATACCTCTCCAATATGGTTGCACCTTCGGTTCAGCTATTCTGTACCACTGAGCATTCAACAGTGCTCACTACCAGCCAGATCTCATGATTTGTAGAGGGAGTAATTAAAAACTAATATTTAAAACAGCAATCTAAGAAAATTAAATTAAGAAATACTACAAAAATGAAGAAAGTAATCTTAAAAATGCACTTAAAATAATGCATAAAAAATAATCGTAATAATAAAAACTGATTGTAAAAACGTTTTTGTTAACTTTATATAAAAATTACAAAAATCCCATAAAGATAAATTTACTCTAATATAATAATAATATATTATATATTTGAGTATTACATACTGTATTAGTAGTAAATGGTTGTAAACAGTACAACTAAATAAACTTTCATAAACCTTAGTATAAAATAATTAATGTGAAGGATTAATTTGGTGATCTCCATATTAATATAAACTGTTACCTTAGTAATCTATTGGCAGTCAGTATCTCTTACTTTTTTATTTTTTTGCAAGATCTGTACTGGAATTAAATTCACTTTCTACTAAGTACAAAAATGGAAAGACTTTTCATAATGACCCGTAATTCAGGATTAAGATAACTCAGGACAAAGATACTGAATTTGCTACTGCAACCAAAAATGATGGAAATCATTCTTAAAAAGGCAATATGTTTTAACTCCTCATTGGTAGTCTTATTTCCATGATTGTTTGATCTGTTTTTTATGTAGAGCTTCCAACTGATAACAACAGAAGACTTGAACATTACATTCAAACATTTCTGATTTCTAATTTTTCCCTGATAAAATTCTCCATAACATAATTCTTCCACTTCAAAAGAACAGATTTCAAAACATACCTATATGCCTCTCAAGTATAAACCTGGCATACAATTGACATCCCTTTTACATTTTGTCAAATATGTAGCCAGATTGGCATCCCAGTTTGTAAAAGATTTCAGAACAGACTCATAAAATCCATAAACTGATTCAGACATACTTTAACAACCAACAAACTTCAGTATGAAGCAACGAATGCATAATTTCCTCATCATTAGCTTTACATAATTTTTCAAATAACCTAATATTGAGGAAATTGTTTCTGATTTTATTAATAACTGTTATGACATACTGCCGTGAACAATAATAGTGGAGCAAGATTTTTTGCAGCAAAATTTTATCTATGTATTACACATTGCATCACCAATACAATATAGCTACCACTGACTGTTTGAAATAAGCAGTTAATCCATTCATGGTGATGGTCCATAATTAATAGATCACAATCAGTTGCTACATCTTTTACACCTATATCCTTAAAGAAATTTTCCTAATTATCTCATATTCCTGATTGATGCAACCTGATATATCACCAATAACTGCTGATAGAGTTAACTCTTCACAAACAGTAATTTCCTTAATTGTCAATTTGGGGAAATTTTAAATGTATATAAGCCATCAGTTTCTTGTTTTGATGCAAAAGAAAACATAGTACACAACATCAACTGTTTGAAAATCAATCTTTGAGAATAAGATAAGTCTATCTATCATCTTTCTTACAACAGTGTATATTTTTTTAAAGTACTTCTAATTTTATGATTACATAGATTTGTTGGAAAATACCTTTTGAGTTTTGAATGAGATATAGTGGTAACAGTTTCATTCTATTACAGTTGGAAAAAATTCCAAGACTACAGTTGATGAAAACAATTTTAATTGTTTAAATGAGATAGATAACAGAAAATAATGATAAGCAAATAATAAAATAATGCAAATAATGAAGAAATAATAGTGTATTAATGACAGAGCATTAGATGTTTGAACATATACAAAGTGATTATAAAGGTCTAAATTGTGACATTTTTATTTATAGTAGCGTTGGGTAGTGGACAGAATGGAACATGTTTAAGTAAATACCAATAAAAATTTGCGAATGACATAATCTACCAGTATCCTCCAGCACTGGTGTTCTTTTTAGAATTAGCTGAACTAAGGTAGAGATAAATGATTAAGCACCATTCAAGAAAACATCAAATGAAAGTTGAGACATTAAATACAGCAAGCACAACCTCGTGAAGCATTGTCCCTCAATCACATGTTTTCGCTCGTTAAAATTCTCACCAAGATTCATAATAATTAATAACTAGACATCTTTATCTTCTCACATCACACATTTCAAATGATATATGTTCATCAATTTTATTAAAAGTTAACATTAAAATAGGTTTAAACAAGTTTTACTATTATCAATTTTATTATTACAGAAAAAATTCTTTTAAACAAATAAAAAAATTATGTTTGTTTGTTTTTTTTTTTAAATTACCACTTCTATACTTAATTTTAGGGTCCTGAATTTTAAAACTTAAATTTTCTAGAAATTGGGTTACCATGTCTCTTTACATCTAAAAATGTTCAGAAAAATCTTATTTGATAAACCTTTACATTTTAAAATGTAACCCCACAAAAAAATTACTTTTTTATAATTTTTATTGTATTTTACTTTGTTAATTTTTCATTATATTATATTTATTTATTTATATTGCTAACAAACATAAATTTTAAATGCATGGTCTGTCAAGGTCCATTTAAATAATATTATTCAATTAAATTTTTTCTCAAGAAACAGCTGGAAGCAAGTCTTGGAAACAGCTGGTATTGCTTAGCGCAGTTCAATAGGTAACCATTCATATATAATTAACAATTACATCTATTAGATGTCTCTTAGATTGGAGTATACTTGTGATTCTTCTAACATTTTTGATAATGTCAATCAGTGATTGCCATATTGAATATTTTTACTGTAATATAATTTGATGTATCGTAACCCAAATGTGTTAAGCAACACTAATGTGCAAGTTTGTGTGTGAAGTTAGCAAGAAATCAGGATGAAACAGTACATAAGATTCTCTAAGTGTTTAGTGATATGACAAGAGTTAAATAATAAAAAATTTAGCAAACAGCTACCACAGCACCATTTTCAAACCCTCTAAATCACAACAAACAAAATAAGATAAGTGAAGAGCAACATTAAAATGATGGTGACTTTTTTAAATTCTACCTCAAATTTGTATACCAAGAAATAAATAAAATTATTAAAATGTTAACAAATATCTTTGTTGGCTGTCTTTTAGTATTAAAAAAAAAAGGAAGAAAAACAATTGCAAATTCCACCATGACCCCTACCTACTCTACACAACTAGTCCAGAACAAAACTTTGATTACATGAAGGGGATGAACAAGCAAGTTATTCTCCAGATATGGCTTTCTGTAATTTCCAGAATTGTAAATGCCACTAAAGGATTAAGTCTCTCAAGTGAAGAAGATATTATGAAAAATACTGAATACCATTTTAAAACAAAACATTTTGAACAATTGAAAAAGCAGTGGAAAAAGCGCTGAACTAAGTATGATTAATCACACAAATTATGATTCAAAGAAAACAACAGAAACTGATGAAACTTTTATTTTATTGGCTTAAGGATGGATAAAAATTAAAATAATATTAATAATACACATGAAATCACATCTTTTTATTAGATTTCCCAAACAAAAATTATTTTTTGTAAATATTTTAGCACAATGGAAAAGTGATTTAAAAAATCACTGGTTTCGCATAAAGTCCACAACACCATTCACAATAAAAGCAGATTCTTTATTATTTACCACCTTGAATCGTTCATTCCCTTTCCTTCTTCTGTAGAAACAAAATTTTTATCAGGCATTGATTCGAAAAAAGGAACAAATCTTTTTTTCTATTAGGTATGATAATTTTTGGAAGATATTTGAGTACCACTTTCTGATCTATAAACTGGAATTTTATTTTACGCTGTCAAAGTTTTGAAGCATTTCTCTTCAAGTACATATGATAAACATAAAACTATAAAAACAACACCTTAAAACTCTTCTGGCTATTCTCAACCAAAAAAATTCATGGTTAACAAAGAATTACTAAATATGAATTCAAATTTTAACAAGACTAATTAATTAATTAGAAGATTAAGATTTTTACAAGATTAATTAATTTTTTACTTTCATTTAATTTTAAATCTGAATTAAATTTTAATAGCATATTAATTATTATTACACTTATGTTTTGAAATAAAATAAACTTTTTTTTTTAATTTAAATATTCAGAAAAAAGTCAATATTCTGAAAAATTAAAGGAATAAAATTTAATCTTACAGACAAAATTTTATTTTAAAAATACATTTAACCATGCTCTAAATACTAAACTAACACAACACATAAATTGTGCATCAAATAAACTAAAATTTTTTTCTAAATGAGAAATAGTACAGTAGACCTACTAATTTTACAAACAATCAAAGAAAAATTAACAGTTTTCATCTAATATAAATATATTTAAAACAAACAAAACCTTAACAGTCCACAAACTATCATAAATATAAAATCTTTTTTTAATCACAACAACCAGCACTGATAATTTATTATAAATGTAAATTTAACTAATACTTAACATTAAGATCAAGTTCTGATCTCCAGTATTTAAAAAAACACAATTCTTTGATTCCCCTAAGAAGTTAAGGTAAAACAATAACATCTGAAAAACAATAACCTTATATCACAATTAGCTACATGAAAGCTATACTAATATATTTCCATTTTATTTCACCAAATATACCTCCCAGTTACAGAGGTATAAAAAAAATCTCCATACTCTAATCTATAAACTCTTAATAATTATTTCAATCTTTCATCATATATTGCCACAACCTCCAATGAAGTAATGCAGTTTATCATTATCAAAATAAAAATATTGAATAAATTTTTTTAAACTAAAATGTAAAAATTTCATCAATGTAAATCTTACTCCATAAGCAAATGAATAGTTGATAAGTTGCAATGGTAACACAATTGTTTCCCAGGATGGCCATTTTCTTACACATTTTAAATGTAGATTTTAACTACAATAGGAGAGCCTGATAGCATTTGGTTTTTTATGCAACCCAAAAACAGCACACAAAAACCATGGACAATGCAAGCAGAGCCATCATTCCTGGTAGACCTCAATAAAGAAGTGACTGCCCTACTCACAACTAGAAGGAACCAGAGAATGATTCTGCTACTCATAAAATGGCTGACATAATTTCTATAGTTTCTATCCAAGAAGAAAAGAATGAACAAAAAGGTAATGACAGAACAGAGGAAAGGTACAAGATTTTATAGATAGCCAAATAAGCAACTAAGATTGGCAATTATAGAATTTTTGAATGTGCCATAAATGCAATTCTATTTTAGAACAATCTTTTATGCCACTGATTGAAACAATGACACACAGTGAAAAAAAAAAGTTATATGCTAAATTGCATCATACAATCTGCTTAGATCTAATTAAAATTAAATATACAATATACCTTAACAACCAACCACCTCTTTGGGTTCCCATTACACAAAAAATTTACAAAATTTCAATTTAGTAATAAAAACTTAATCCTCAATCTTATGCAAAGTAATTAATGTCTAAATTACAGTCACAAAAAAAGAAAAAAAAAATAAAATATATATATATATATATATATATACGAACACTTACTTCCTAAAATCAGATCTCACCATTTTATCTATACTTTCATCTTCAAGTAGGAAAAAGTGTTAAAAATTGCATTTTGTGATTCAGAACACATTCAGTGCAGTAACACTAATCAACAATTCATATTACTGTGTTATTAGAGTTAGACACCACATAGCAAGTTTTAGCAACTTCTTTTATGAAACACAAAACATGTACATCAGAACAAAGTAACCCTTTCATTTTTCTCCAAAGTTTTTTGGGATAATTAGGAAGCCCAGTTTTATTTGACACTAAATACTAAGTTTATTAAGCAGCCACTGGACAGGAAACAAAGACAACAATTTGACTCAAAATACCACAAACACACTGGCTTTTCAAGTCCTGACATCCTTAGTTAGACATATTGAACTAATAACAGGGGGGAGGGAGAGAAAGGATCAAGGGCGAGGAAAAAAGATGGATGGTAACAAAGAACAATATAACAATCACAATAGATTGGAAGAGTTTACTGTCTTGTCCTGGACCCATGCCAGTATTAGAAGTCAGAGTTACAAGTGTACGCTTATACAAATATTCTTGCTCCTGTCTAAAGACAAAAATAAGCTTAGGCATTACTTGTCAATACTGAAACAGAACACTTGATGTCTTGCAGATTTTCAAAAGCAGACTTTAAATTTTGTTTAACTTGGTAAAAGTCTAACTAAACACCTACAAAACTTTATATATGATCTATGATGATGTTTGTATAACTCAAAATTCTGTACTAAAACTGCTTATTCTCTACTTTTTTTAAATTTTCAATCAATTACAGATAATACCTACAGATATAAAATTAATAATAAAAAATTCAGAAGTAAAGAAATCATTCATTAAAATCATCTCTCTACCATGTAAAACAGTAATAACTCTACTTTTCATCCAGAGGATTTTAAATTTTATCTGATTAGGCATTCTTCACACACTATTAATTCAATATCTTATCCCCTTTCTACAAATAAGTTTCAAGCATGTGGTGAATTAAATCATTAAATAAACTACACAAAATAACTGCTAAATTGAAAAGCTCACATAATTTTTAATTACATAATTTTTTTAATATTATGTATTTCTAATCACATCTAAATTTCTCAAATCCATATCATTTTAAAATCAAAGGAACTAAATTTACTGAATCATGTAAATATAAACAAATTAATAAAGCAAACATAGTAAGCATATGATTGATTGGTACTGTTATTTACCTGACTAGTTTGTATTGTCAATAAACAATCATATATTTTTTTTTTTTTTTAATTAAGCACAGTTTTTATTGTGTGAGTCTATTAACAATGAACTTACAGATTCATACACATTAAAAGTTCATACTACTTCTAGAATATATATTAACATATGAACATAGTAAACACAGTATTCTTGAAGTAGTGAAGAAATTAATTCTCACAATTAAAAACACTTGTAGTGATGATAAAACTTAGTATATGAATTTGCAATTTCATTATGAATAGACACACACAACAAAAACTTTGCTTAATTTAAAATCTCTTTTTTTTATATGATCTGAAATTCTTTTTTTACATATAATCTGAAATCTCTTCTTTTTTTTATATGATCTGATTTTTTTTATATGACATGATATACAAAGTGGTCAGGTAGATAATGATACTCTTTTTTTGCTGTTTAGCCTCTGGAACTAACGTAAGGTATTACTTCACAGGATGAATGTGAATGAAGTGTAGTCTTGTACAATCTCAGACCGACCCCTCTTGAGAAGTATGGTTAATTGAAACCCGACCACCAAAAAACACCGGTTTCACGATTTAGTATTCAAATCCGTATACAAATAGTTATTTGTAAAGGTAGTTACCTTTACTAGGATTTAAACCTTAGCACTCTCGACTTCAAAATCAGCTATTTACGATGTCGCGTTAATCACTAGACCAGCCTGGTGGGCTAGATAATGATACTAATCAATCATATGCTTACTGTGTTTGCATTAGAAAATTGTCTACATTTACATGACTCAGTACATTACACTGCAAGTTTTTACATAAAATCTCGTTTCATACTACAGCAAAAAAAGGAAATAAATAATTTTTTTTAAATTATTTTTACTTATTCATTTTTTTTTAATCTCAGTTACTTTGATTTTAAGATAATATCTGGAATTCAGAATTTTAGATGTGATTAAAAATACATAATATTAAAAAAAATTACATAAGATTTTCAGACTGGCAGTTATTTCATAAAGTTTTTTTATGATTTAATTTTTATGATTAACCACATGGTTGAAGCTTATTTATAGAAAGGGGAGAAATTACTGAATTTATAACGCATGAACCTAATCAGATAAAATTTTAATTAGCTAAGATTTCAATAAAAAGGAAAAGAATCATGATTACAACAAAAATAAAGCAAGAAGCTATTGCAAGAGTTGAAACCAATGAATTATACAAATTTAAATTAATGATAAAAATTTTCTACAAATCCACTTGTAAATCTCGCTACAAAATAATAAAGTATAGTTATAAACTACTAACATCACTGTAAAGGCCATTTATGCTTCATTTCATCAACAAGTAAATAAATGGAGTCCAAGTCAGGGCCTATTGTACAACAGAAGGAAGATATTGTTAACTAATAACCTGGGTAACACTTATAAAGAGTTCTGGATGATCTGATGGTAGAACATCTCACTATAAATGGGAAGTATTTAGCTACCTATGTACCGATGTTAATCCACCTAGTACAAAAATTGAAATAAAACATATCTTACTTAATTTTAGTATAAAAGTACTTTCACTTTTTCCATCAGCTATAGCATTCTTATTTTACAACATACAGAAGACAAAAAGGGCTTTTTGGAAACAGTAAAGATGGAACTTCATCTTAATATAGTCAAAATTCATTTGATTACGTAACCAAATATTATAATGTTTACTGAAGTTACATTTACAAATTGTGTTTTTTCAAATTTTGGGCCCAAAATAAATAATGAAAGATTTAGGATAACTAAGATTTAGATAACTAGATTTAGGATAAATAAGAAGATTAATTTCAGGAAATAATCGTACATTCTATATATTAATTTAAAGTTATATAATAGTATGCGATATATAGGTAGTTAAATGCTTCCCATTTATAGTGAAATGTTCTACCATCAGCTCTCATTATTAGGTATAACAACAGTCCCAGAAACAGAACCTTTCACAGTTATGTTTCAACAAGTCAAAAATGTATTCTGAAAGTCCGGGCAACTTCTGAATCAGAAACATTTATGTTAGTATCGGTACATTAGTGTTTCTGATTGCTTTATAGGTTTACCAAAGCCAAAATTTAAAAATTATGTCTGCTGCGTATACAATATCAAGTAGTGATTAAGCAAAGTCATTGAAGTCAAAATACATGAAAATGAAGAGGAATATCGAATAGACTTTTTCCATCCACAAGGTCAAGTACTACATTCAAAGATCAGTGAGGGATTATCAAGCATGGGTTCAACTGGAAAATATTTTTAAAATTCTCACACCTCATAGCTTCTTCTATCAATTACTGGAAGAGAACACATTACACCAATAATGAATGAGGACTTAGCAGTTCTACTCAATAAAAAAAATGGCAGGAACACTAAATTATGTTAAGTTTTTTATTTAAAAAATGTAAGATTTATTCATGAATTTCACCAGCAGGAATAAAATAAGGTTAAAGTGAACTGAATTTGTTAATGTATTTTAATTGTTCATCATTTTGTAATTATTTATCATTCTGTAACTGACTATTTATTATTAATTTATTCATTCTAATGAGTTTAACTGTAATTTTTCTAATCTTATAAAATACATAACATCAGTATTTTTGGATATGTTGTTTACAGTTGGGAGGAACAGTACTTTTAGCAGTTCTGATGATTTCATACTCGTCAACCCCTTTGAGTAACAAAATAAATTTTGTATCGTTTTAAAATAAATAAAAAGTACTTACTGCTGTAATTTCAGTTTTGCCACCTGTTCCACATGTGGTTTTTGGGCCCCAAAAATGATACATTTTCAAAATTTTACAATTGGTGGCCATTTTTTTTAATGAAGGGCATTCGGTAACAGTCCAATTCTTTTTTTACAAATACTACTAGTACCTAAGAATTAAAAAGATAAAAAAAGGCCTGTTACCCTAAGCCCTTCATTATTTATTTTGGGCCCAAAATTTAAAAAAAAAAAAAATTTGTAAACTTAACATCAGTAAACATTATAACATTTGGTTATGTAACAAATAAATTTTGAGTAAGATGAAGTTTCATCTTTACTCTTTCCAAAAAGCCCTTTTTTACCCTCTGTACAGTGTAAAATACAATTTCTACAGTTCATGGAAAAACTGACAAAAATTTCTGTTTTTACCTGTTGGCGAGTTAGAAAATAGTCTATTACTCAAGAAAAAATTTTTTTTTTTAAATACAAAAAAAAAATATTTTTTGGCACTACAAGGTGGGTGGTTACCATATACCAGATATCATCAAAATCAAAAATAGTGATGCACTGATCATTTGTTGAATTAAAATGGAATACCCTAATTGAAATATATAATTAAACTGTACAATAATATTAAAAATACTAAAATAATGAAAACTGCACATTTATTTATTATACGAGTGCTGCTATCTGTTGCAATTTTTATAAGACCATAAAAACTGTCTGATAGTTTATCAAATTGCAATTTTATTTGTATTTATTTATGTAATATTTTTCTAAATATCTTATTTTTTATCACCTTTAATAAATTTAATTTCTAATAATTCTAAATTAATTTCTAATTTTTTTTAAATGTTTATTGGTTATTAGATTGTCTGCCATACTAGATAAACCTAATTTACTATTTATCTAATTTCTACAAATTTCAAGAAATCTAGTTTTAAAGATTTGTTTTCTTTTATAAAATACTATCCCAATTATTACATTTAATTTTATAAATTCCACAATTGTTAATTTTATTATTATTTTTATATATATATATATATATATATATATATATATATTGTTATTAGGCTTGTTCGCTGGTTTAAATAATTCTTTATTGTAAGTTTTAATAATGTTTTCAGAGATATTATTAATGTATATATAGTTTATGCTTTCATAATATCTTATACGAGGTCTGTTCAAAAAATACATAGACTATTTGAATTGCTCAGGCCCAGTTGGTTGCAGGGAAATCCACTTAGTACAGATCAGCCTTCTTCGTACAGATCAGCTGATTACAGGGCAGTTTGCCGATCAGAAATATTGTTTGTTGCGTAGCTACACAGTTGTTTGTGAAGTGCTGTTCGTGTCATATTGTGGATTTTACAGTGAGTGGAATTGAATGAGCAAAGAGTTGCTGTGAAATTTTGTGTTAAACTTGGAAAAACTGCGAGTGAAACTTTTGATATGCTCCAGACAGCTTATGGTGACAATGCTATGAAGCATGCGGCATGTTTCAAGTGGCATGCACGTTTTAAAGATGGGTGTCAGTTGATTGAAAACGATGAGCGTCCTTCCACCTCAACTGACGACTCACACATTATCATGTCATGAGATTTTGACCACAAAGTTGAAGATGCACCACATTGCTGCGAAATTTGTTCCACGTCTGATGACGGACGACCAAAAAGCCCATCGCATCCAGACTTGTCAGGAATTGCTTGAATGTTCAGAGAAAGATTAAAACTTCTTATCAAGGATCATAACAGGTGATGAATCACAGGTGTATGTTTATGACATCAAAACAAAGGTTCAATCGTCCCAATGGGTGGGTCAAACATCTTCCAGATCAAAAAAAAGCTTGCCAAGTTCATTCCAAGATCAAGGTGATGTTGTTAGTTTTCTTTGATGCTGAGGGTGTTGTCCACCACAAGTACCTC